>ML275203.1:439-31691 GCA_005239495.1 Nicotiana undulata | reverse complement strand
TATATATATATATCAAATCTATATTTCGTGCATTTGCGCGGGCAAAAGGCCAGTGACGGATTTTCAATCTGCAACTTCCATTCGATATGGAAATTCAAAAATAGCCAGATTTATAAGTGATAATTGAAAAATAGTCACAGTTTTAAAAGTAATTGAAATTTAGTCATTTTTCATATAAAGATAAATTTGAACGAAAATACTGTTAAAAATTCGGAAAATATTCCAGCATAATATACTCGAATTCCAGTATAATATACTAGAGTTCCAGTATATAATACTAGAAGTCCAGTATATTATAGTTGAGTCCCTATACAGGACTTCCAGCATAATATAATGGAGTTCTAGTATAATATACCGGACCAACATAATATGCTGGAAGTTCATACACAAGTGCTTCAATCTCCAGTATATTATGCTGGATCGGTCCGTGTTGCACCAAAATAGTGATTATTTTTTAATTACCAGTCTGAAAACTGGCTAACTGATAGTAGGCTATTTAGATGCTATTTTCACTCATAATGAACCATACTTTAGTGTTGTTTTAAGTATAAAAATGATAACAAAATGCTCTAAATGGTGTTCTTTATGCCTTGCATGAAATAATACATGAGGGTAGACACTTTGGAACGTTTTGAAGCCAATCCAGGGAATATAAGGCCAATCAAGAAGAATCCGAGTGAAAAGAAGCAAGAAAAAGGCGAAGAATAGCTGGAGTGGAGCCCACCGCGACCGCGGCTGGAATACGGTGGGCAAAGCAACGCGAGGCAGAACTGGAGCAGTCCACCACGGTCGCGCCGCGTTCTGCCGCGACCGCGGTCAAGTCCTGAAACGCCCAGAAATTGTAGGGACTAAAGTGTAAAAAACGGGAAAAATTAGCCTAACCCTATTAAAAACCCTATAGACTCGCCCAAGAAAGTTTAAGCTTGTTTTTAGACTAAATTTAGAGGCAAGAACAAGTGTGAGGCGACCAAGCTACAATTAGAGTTTTTTCGATTCTCTTTCTTCTATCATTATTTTGGAATTATGAATTCTTATATGCTTTCGTTGTATTGTAGTATGAGTAGCTAAACAATCCGTCTAGGGTTGATGGAATCAACTGTTAGATAAAGTTTTGACTCAATATTATTATAATCGATCTAGGTTTAATCTAAGATTGTTCAACTATGCTTTGTATGGTGATTAATTAAATGTGCCCTTGATTAATTGTGTCTAATTGCCTTGTGTTGCTTGAGAAAGAACACTAGGTTAGATTGTTGTTAAACAACACCACTTTTAAGTAATTGAAGAGATTCATTATTTGAATTTAAAAGTGGGATTAGAGATAACGAAACTTTGGTGGGATAAATTAGAGCTGCATAAATTATCAGCTAGGGTAGTTCGAGAGAATACTCTAGTAAATTACTGTAGTTGATCGAGAGATAATTGCAGTAACCCATAGCTCATAATCCTCATAGAGTAACACAATAAGATTATATCCAAAGAGTCAGAATTAGTCTAGCCGTTGGGGAAATCACTGCCCTATATCTTTACACCATTGAATTATCTTTAATATTAAATATTGTTAGTTTTTAATATCATCTTCTTTAGTTAATAAAACCAAACAATTATTGATAAAAATACTGCACCTGGAAAATTGGCTGAGCTTATATTAAAATCACTGAGAGTTGTAATAGATAGGTAAGTTCCCTGAGGATTCGACTCCGGACTTAAACCGGATTATATTTGCATTGACCGCTTTGAATTTTATAAGGCACAGTTGGGCGTGATCAAATTTTAGCGTCATTGCCGGGGAACTAACGATGTTATTTGTTACAACTTATAAGTATTGATAGAATTATTAGATTAGCTCAATTTCTTACGGTGTTAAACAATTTTGCATTGAAATTCTCACGTTTGAACTCTTGTGTGATTCAGGTGTATGCCTAGAAACTCTTCGAGTATTGGTGAACTTCTTGAAGGACTCGCAGACCCCGAGAAAACATTCCGGGCATTAAACCGTACTAATAAGAAGGGCAAACACTTACCCCAACTTGAAATGGAAAACGTGGATAACAAAAACATAAACAACCGGGTACCTCTTGTACCTGGTGATGGAGTGGCGGCACCTCGTGTACCAAACAAGGGGGTCGTGGCACCTCTTGTGCCAGAAGCGGCGCTCTATCATTGGGCACAACCAACAGATGATAACCTGGCCACTGCCATCGCTGTGCCTCAAATACAAGCGGAAACATTCCAGATCACCAACAACATGCTGCATTTACTGCAGAATAAAGGATTGTTCTCCGTGTCACACATTGAAGACCAGCAACAACATCTGAAAAAATTTCTATCGATTTGTGTGACCCAAAGGTAACCAAATGTGACCCCAGAAGCCATCAAGCTGCTACTCTTTCTGTTCTCTGTGACTGGGGAAACTCAGACTTGGCTAAATTCTCTTCCAATCAACTCCATAGCCACCTGGGAAGAATTAGTCAAGCAGTTCTTGAACAAGTTCTACCCTCCCAACAAGACTGCCAGACGAATTGATGAAATATTGCAGTACAAGCAGAAGCCCACTGAGACCCTGCAGGAAACTTGGGAATGATTCAAGGGGATGTTGGTGAAGTGTCCCCGCCATGGTATTCCTGACCAGATGCTCGGCCAGAGATTCTATATGGGGCTAGCAGATAATTTGAAGGCAAATGTTGATGCCTCAATTGGGGATGATTTTCTGAGCAAGACATTCAATGAGTGCAAAATCCTGCTTGATAAGATGGCCCAGAACTCAGGGTGGATGATGAGAGGTGCGACTCTAACACCAATAGTGCACTCATTTCCTCTTGACCCAAACAGTTCCCATGCAGAAAACATAGCCACACTCATGACTCATATGAGTATACTAACGAAGAAGATCGATGAGATGGGTACAAAGCAATTGCACATTGTTGATACAACAAATGGAGGATTATGTACCCCTTGCATCAATCAGTCTTATTTGTGTTCATGGAGTGGAGAAGGTGGCAACCAGGGACCAAGAGAGGATATGAACTATGTTAACAAATTTGGGGGTCTGAGGCAAGGAGGACAACAATAGGGGCCATCACCTAACAAGTAGTACAGACCGAACAGCCCACAACATGGAGGTATACGGCCCCAAGGCCAAGTGGTTCCATATCAGAGACAACAGGGTTATCAGCAGCAGCACCAACAACAGTTAACATATCAACCACCTCATCAGCAGCAAGACAACAACATTGTTGAAATCAAGGGTATGCTGCAGCAGCTCATTGGCACGAATGGTAAGATGCAGGAAAAGCTGGCAGCACATGATTCAACAATAAAAGGGATTGAAACTCAACTGGGGCAGTTGACCATGGCCTTCAATAACCGTCCCCAAGGAGCATTGCCAGCTTACACAAACATCAACCCAAAGGAGCAAAATCCGAATCAACTTATGTCAGTCAGTCTCCGAAATGTGAGAGATTTAGACAGGGAGCAAGAGGTTGCTCCAACCCGAAGAGAGACCACACCAGCCACTCCAAACCTAGTCGATATTGATGAATCAGCAGAACTTACTGAAGTGGTGGTTAAACAAGCCCAGATTGAAAAGGGTAAGGCCAAAGAAGGTGAGGAGGTTGCAGAACAGGTGGCTCCTCTTGAGCCACAAGATTCCAACAAAAGAATAGTCAGTAAGCAGTGGAAGAAAAGTGATGTTTGCACCATTCCCTCAGAGATTGGCAAAACAAAAGAAATAAGATCAATACAGGAAATTTATGGAGATGCTTCGACAGTTTCAATTGAATATTCTCTGATGGATGCTCTGAGGGAAATGCCAGGTTATGCAAAGATGATGAAAGACCTAATGTCGCGGAAATTTGATTTTTAAGACCTGTCCACGGTAACTCTAACACAGACATGCAGTGCGGTAGTGACTAGACCTATGGCTCAAAAGATGTCTCATTCAGGTAGCTTCACGATTCCGTGCACCATTGGGAGTTATGCGTTTGCAAAAGCATTATGTGACTTAGGATCCAGCATAAACTTGATGCCTTTGGCAATCTACACAAAACTGGGCATTGGCAGAGCTAGGCCAACTTCTATGTTGTTGCAACTGGCGGACCGCACGGTTAAAAGACCAACAGGGATTCTTGATGATGTACAAGTGCAAGTGGGGAAGTTTGTATTCCCTGCTGACTTTGTTATTCTGAATTTCCAAGTAGACGAGGAGATTCCCATCATTTTGGGAAGGCCATTTTCATCCACTGGAATATCGTTGATTAATTGCGAAACTGGGGAATTAAAAATGAGGTTGAACGATGAAGAAATGATATTCAACGTCTAACAATCCATGAGGAGGCCTAGTGAATATGAAAATTGCTCCCTAGTGGGGGCGGTGGGTGTGATCCTACATGATGAAGATGAGACCCTTATTGCCAAATATCCACTAGGAGCATGTTTGACAAGTTTAGAGGAAATGGATGGCAAAGGGTTGGCAGAGTGCGTTATGGCACTCGAAGGCCAAGGATTTTGGAAAAGGGAAACCCGATTTGAGCCCCTCTATTTAGAAGAAAGAGCCACACCACCTGCAAAACCATCAATTGAGACACCACCACAACTGGAGCTGAAGCCACTTCCAGCCCACCTCAGGTATGCTTTCTTGGGTCCCAATTCTACTTTGCATGTTATCATATCATATGGCTTGTTAGTTGTGCAGGTTGAACAATTACTGCAAGTGTTGGAAGACTACAAAACTGCCATTGGTTGGACCATGGCAGACATAAATGGTATCAGCCTAGCCTTCTGCATGCACAAGATTCTTCTGGAAGAAGGGGACAAACCTTCCAGGGAACATCAACGAAGGCTGAACCCGAACATGAAAGAAGTAGTGAAAAAGGAGGTGATTAAGTGGTTGGACGCGGGCATCATCTTTCCCATCTCTGACAGCAATTGGGTGAGCCCCGTCCAGTGTGTACCGAAAAAGGGTGGAATGACTGTTATATAAAATGATAAGAATGAGTTGATCTCAACTCGTACAGTCACCTGGTGGCGGATCTTCACGGATTAAAGGAAACTAAACGCAACCACCCGAAAGGACCATTTCCCCTTGCCCTTCATTGACCAGATGTTGGACAGGTTAGCTGGGCGATCCCATTTTTGTTTCTTGTACGGATATTCGGGGTACAATCATATCTCAATAGCCCTAGAAGATAGAGAGAAGACGTCATTCACATGTCCAAATGGCATATTTGCCTTTCGGAGAATGCCCTTTGGGCTTTGCAATGCACCGACCACATTCCAGCGGTGTATGTTAGCCATCTTCACCGACATGGTCGAAGACATTATGGAGGTGTTTATGGATTATTTCTCCGTGGTAGGAGATTCATTCGAAGATTGTCTCCATAACCTCAAAAGGGTGCTCAAACGATGTGTAGAAACAAATTTGGTGCTGAACTAGGAGAAGTACCATTTTATGGTGCAAGAAGGAATAGTGCTGAGACATAGAGTTTCCAAAAAGGGGATTGAAGTAGACAATGCGAAAGTTGACGTGATTGAGAGGTTACCACCACCTAGTTCAGTGAAAGCAGTAAGGAGTTTCCTTGGTCACGCCGGATTCTACCGGCGGTTTATCAAGGATTTTTCAAAAATTGCTAACCCTTTATGTAAGCTACTTGAAAAAGACCAGCACTTTGTGTTTTCTGGTGTTTAAAGGGTGGAATTTGAGGAGCTAAAGAAGTGACTGGTAACCGCACCCATCATTGTTGCACCCGACTTGGACCAACCATTTGAACTGATGTGCGATGCCAGTGATTATGCGATAGGAGCGGTCTTGGGGCAGCGCAAGGAGAAAATTATGCACCCCATCTACTATGCAAGCAGGACGCTTAGTGGTGCACAGTTGAACTACACGGTCACTGAAAATGAAATGTTCGTTGTAGTGTTTGCCTTCGACAAATTCAGGTCATATTTGATTGGCTAAAAAATTATTGTTTATACTGACCATGCAGCCATTAGGTATTTGATAGCAAAGAAGGAGTCAAAGCCCCTCTTGATTCGCTGGGTTTTGTTGTTACAAGAGTTTGACCTGGAAATACGTGACCGGAAGGGAACGGACAACCAAGTGGCAGACCACCTCTCGAGGTTGGAAGGGGCAGAAAAGAGAACAGAGGTTAGAGATATCGTTGAGACTTTTCCGGATGAGCAATTACTGGAAATGACAGTGGAGGAGGCACCATGGTATGTTGATATTGCTAATTACTTAGCATGTGGTATAATACCGCACGTTTTCTCCTCAACTCAAAAGAAAAATTATTTCCGGGTTTGTCGTGATTATTATTGGGATGAGCCTTTATTGTTCAAAATATGTGTTGATAACATGATCCGGCGGTGTATCCCCGAGCAATATCAAACCTCTATTTTGCAGGCATGTCATGCTTCGCCATATGGGGGACACTTTGGAGGAATCCGGACAGCAGCAAAGGTGCTAGAATTAGGACTGTACTGGCCTACATTGTTCAAGGATGCTCACGTTTGGGTCAAAAGCTGTGATGAATTCCAAAAGACGGGAAACATATCCCGTCATCATGAGATGACAATGACCAAAATCCAAGAGGTGGAAGTATTTGACATGTGGGGGATCGACTTCATGTGGACATTTGTCAGCTCTTACGGTAACAAGTATATAATATTTGCCGTTGACTATGTCTCTAAGTGGGTCGAAGCAGTCGCTCTCCCAACCAACTATGCAAAGGGGGTAACCAATATCTTAAAGAAAAACATCTTCACCCGATTTGGTACCCCCCGGGCAATAATAAGTGATGGGGGATCTCACATTTGCAATAGAGCATTTGAACGCTTGTTGGAGAAGTATGGAGTCCGCCACAAAGTATCCTCGCCATATCACCCACAAACGAGCGGGCAGTTTGAAGTATCCAACAGGGAAATCCAGAGTGTCCTCTCAAAAATAGCGAATGCAACAAGAACCGATTGGGCCATGAAGCTAGACGATGCATTGCGGGCATACCGCACAGCCTTCGAAACTCCAATTGGTATGTCACCATACAAGTTGGTTTTTGTAAGGCATGCCACCTTGCGGCTGAGCTCGAACATAAAGCGTTGTGGGCACTGAGGCAGTTGAACTTTGACATGGAAACATCGGGCACCATTAGAGTTAATGGGCTGCATGAACTTGAGGAATTCCGGTTCCATGCATTCGCGAGTGCTCGATTATACAAAGAGAGGATGAAATTGATGCATGGCAAGCATATCTTGGATCGAAACTTCCAACCTGGAGAATTAGTGCTGTTATACAACTCAAGACTGAGATTGTTCCCGGGTAAGTTGAAGTCCCGGTGGTTAGGTCCATTCAAAGTAGTGCAAATGTTCCCAAGTGGAGTTGTAGAGATTGAATCAGAACAAATTCACAGTGAATGGACAGAGGTTGAAATATTACCTTTGTATGAGTGAAGAAAAAGGGGGCAATGTGGTGATAACTATGGAGGAGCCCCAATACACAAATGAGGAGTGATAGTAAGAGTTTACGTCGTGCCGCGACGTTAAATCAGGCACTTCATGGGAGGCAACCCATTGATTGTTGTGTTCGTCGTACCGCGACGCTAAATCAAGCGCTTTGTAGGAGGCAACCCATGATTTTCTGTTGTTTTCTCTTTTGTGTTGTTGTTGTTGTAATTGATGTAGATGAGACTAACCTATTATTGAGTGTGCAGGGAAAGATTGGGTCATGTTGGGCGAAGACGGGGTCAAGATACAACTCTGGTAAGGTAAATGTGTGAGAAAAACAAAGCAAAGTCGAAACACCGTCACCGCGGCGCGACCGCGGTAGGTCGCAACTGTTTTGTTTTTCGTCACCGTGACCGCGGCGCGGCCGCGACATGTTCATCATGTTCTGCTTTCATCACCGAAATCGAGGCGCGACCGTGGTAGGTCGCAACTGTTCTGTGTTTCGACCCTTTCCTTCACCGCGGCCGCGGTCGACCGCGTCGCGACCGCTGCGAATTCCCCCCGCGTCCAGGTAAGTTTTAAATTATTTTATTTTTATTTTTTTAGTACCCCCCATTATTATTCTAAAACTACCCCCACTCACCCCACGTCTACCTACACCCCAACCTAAATTGCAATCACCCTCCCCTTCCCCTTCTTCTTCCCCAACGTTTCCCCTTCCCCTTTCTCTCATTCTCCCACCCCTCCCTCACCACTACCTTCTCTCATCTCCTATCCCAACTACCAGATTTTTCTCTCTTCCTCTCTTCAAGTAAGTCTACTACCTCCCCTCTCTCTTAATTTCTTTTCTTTGTGTTCTTGTATTATGTATAATGTATCTGTTAATTGTAGATTCCTACCATGTCTAGGTTAGAATTTTTCTTGCTTGTAGACTAACTTATTGTGACTTGTTGGTGAGATTTGGTATTATTGGGTGAAAATCATGTTGATGGGTTGATGCTACTATGAGATTGTTGTTGAACTTGAAGTGGGTTTGTTCTACTATTGGCTAATAGTTGCATGTCTAGATTTATGCACACCATGTGTTTGAAAAATTGACCCATTGAGATAATAATTGGTAAAGTGACCATCGTGGTGGTGAAGTCTGAGTAACCACCCCGCGATCACACAAATTGAACCCTCTCTGACAATAAACATTGTTGTGTCAGGTACCATGTTTCAATCCAGGAAACGCAGAACCCAGGCTAGTACAAGCCAGTTTGACTCTACTCGGTTGTCTCGAAAGATGCTGAAGAAAGATTGGAAGCAAAATCAGCCCGTAAGATGGTCCATGAAGTACCTATTAACAAGGACGCCTTGCAGCAAGAATGCCCGGAGATGTTCAATGAATTGAGGAGACGCCAGTTGGACGTTTTCTTTGAGAAACCGGAGGAGGCGAATATTTGATGGTCCGGGAGTTCTACGCGAATTGCCCGGAACATACCAACCCGATGGTCATAGTCAGAAGAACAAGGGTGAATGCCTCTCTTGAGGCAATACGCCGGGCATACCGGCTACCAGTCTTCTCAGGAGCGGAGGATTATTACCAAGTCTACCAGACACCACCGATCACTTGGAACAACATTGTTCGGACCATCTGTTTGGGAGGGGAGCCCACATGGATAAAGCATCGCATCACTCTGAACTCCCAATCTCTTACTTGGGAAGCTAAATGCTGGCTCACCATCATCTGTAGTCGACTGTTTCCCTCCAGCAACACCACTGATGTAAATGCAAATCATGCAGTGGTTGTTTGGTGTTTTGTCAATCGTCATGACTTCGATGTGGCCCGGAAAATCCATGATGAAATTTTCATCAGATCTCCTAAGATACTCAAGGGGTTCTACTTTCCTTCACTGGTCACCACGTTGTGTCGTGTTTCCAATGTCCCTGAGAATCGTCTAATAGATGGGAAGCTCGCTAAGAAGGCCCTTTTCAGGGCCAGCAGAATAACGGTGGGAAAAGAGCAGCCTGTGCCTATTGTTGTGGATGATGAGGACGAGGTTGTACCTGATGTTTCCCCGCCAATGCTAGTTCATGATGAGGCGGGCCCATCTCGGCCTCGGCGGAGCACCCGCATGTCAACCTTGGAGCAAGAAGTGGTTGGCCTACGCACTTCAATGGACAACCTGAATACCAGAGTTGACACTTTGGAAGCTCAGAACGCAAAGTCCGATAAGAAAATAATGGCCTAGCTCCGAGCATTACGGCGTGCCTGTCGTCTCGACCCGGCCACCGTCTCTGATGAAGACTGAACACTAGGGAAGTCTCCTTACCTTACTGTGCTTTATTGTTGTTGGCATGGGGACATGCCAATTTTATAAGTGTGGGGTGGGGGATATTGTTTGTTGTTGTATATACAGTGTGTTTGTTGATAGTTGAATTTTTTTTCTTTTTTGTTGATAGTTGAATTTTTTTTCTTTTAATTAGTATTGACTTGGCCCGAAGACGGACACTTTTCGACGGGTCTCTTGAGGGTTTTGAGTCGGAAAAAAAAAAAAAATTAAATTTTTGGCCCAGGACTCTTCGCGACGATGGATCTGTTTCTTGAGGGAAGTGAGGCTAAAGAAAACACAAAAAAGATTTTTCCTTGTTAGGTAGTGTATCAACTCCCCCTTGTTTTTTTTATACCATGGTTCTTTTCCAAGGGTTTTCATTTGAACCGGGTGTAGTTAGATTTTTTTAGTTTAGGAGTCTTGGGCGAAAAGCAAAGATAGGAATATGGCCCTTAACTCTATAATACCCTGAATGAAGATTGCTTTAGTGGGACACTTAGGCTCTTTTGTTGACTCTAATAAGGCCTTAAATTGTGTGTTCCTGAATGGCTCAAGTGCTTAGAGCAGAGTATCTGATGATCCTAACTGAATTGAGTCATGTGCCATGTGTGAGTGAGGTTTTGTGTATTCTGTGTTAACACTCAATGCCTAGAACTTGCCCTGTGTGTGTACAAAGCGAAATGGTAGTCTTGTTTGGTATGGAAAATGATATAGGCATTTCTTGCTTTACCCTTCTGTATATGTTTGTCCCACCTAATTGTACATATCTTAGTCAACCCCGTTGAGCCTATAAGCCTGTTTTCTTTGGCAACCACATTACTAGCTTGATCCAAGTTTAACTAGCCTATCTTGTTGAACCATATCACCTCTTAGAAGCACTCGAAGTGTAATGTATATGAAAATAAATATAAGTGTGGGGTGGTTGGGTGAGCTGTTAAGTGGAATTAAGGAAACATGAAAAAAAACGCACTGTTTGGTAAGCAAAACTATAGGCCACCAACCAAAAAAAAAAGTCTCAGATTGATGGTGGCTATTAAAAGAAAAGTGTGCTTAAAAGAATAAGGGGTTAACACAATAGTGAAATGGTGGAATGAAGGGTGACAAAATCAAGAGTTTAAAAGTACACAATGTAGTGGAGTGCTTAGGGAGGTGCAGTCACCATACCTATATGTATCATACCCGTCCCACAACCAACATTACAATCAAATAAAGTCCTATTTTATTCTAGACTGAATGAGCTCGATTAGTCGAGTATTACACCACGGGCAAGCATATGGTGCGTTGTTTGTGGCATAAGAATTGTTTCTGAGGTTGAGTGCAATGTCATATTCGAGTTCCTCAGTGTGTGATTTGTAAATAACATATGTCTCTTTTGTAGTGAGTAGGCACATGATTCATGAATGGAATGTAAGAATGGACCTCTGACTGAGAGTAGGAGAGCTGGTTAGGGATATTGCGTGGTTATAAAGGAGTCCACTCTCGAGGCTAAGATGTCGCGGTGAAGTAGTCCACTTGTGTGAACTATTCTGGGTATAAAGAGTGCGGAAGGTAACCTGAGAAGATTAAGCCTGTAGAGTGTGGTTTTTGTTTCTCGAGGACGAGCAACGGATTAAGTGTGGGGTGTTGATAGTAGTCTATTTAGATGTTATTTTCACTCATAATGAACCATACTTTGGTGTGTTTTAAGTATAAAAATGATAACAAAATGCTCTAAATGGTGTTCTTTATGGCTTGCAGAAAATAATACATGAGGGTAGACACTTTGGAACGTTTTGAAGCCAATCAAGGGAATATAAGGCCAATCGAGAAGAACGCAAGTGAAAAGAAGCAAGAAAAAGGCGAAGAATAGCTGGAGTGGAGCCCACCGCGACCGCGATCGACCGCAGCTGGAACGCGGTGGGCAAAGCAACGCGAGGCAGAACTGAAGCAGTCCACCGCGGTCGCGGTCAAGTCCTCAAACGCCCAGAAACTGCAGGGACGAAAGTGTAAAAAATGGAAAAAATTAGCCTAGCCCTATTTAAAACCCTATAGACTCGCCCAAGAAAGTTTAAGCTTGTTTTTAGACTAAATTTGGAGGCAAGAACAAGTGTGAGGCGACCAAGCTACAATTAGAGTTTTTTCGATTCTCTTTCTTCTATCATTATTTTGGAATTATGAATTCTTATATGCTTTCGTTGTATTGTAGTATGAGTAGCTAAACAATCCGTCTAGGGTTGATGGAATCAACTGTTAGATGAAGTTTTGACTCAATATTGTTATAATCGATCCAGGTTTAATCTAAGATTGTTCAACTATGCTTTGTATGGTGATTAATTGAATGAGCCCTTGATTAATCGTGTCTAATTTCCTTGTGTTGCTTGAGAGAGAACACTAGGTTAGATTGTTGTTGAACAACACCTTTGAGTAATTGAAGAGATTCATTATTTGAATTTAAAAGTAAGGTTAGAAATAACGAAACTTTGGTGGGATAAATTAGAGCTGCATAAATTATCAACTAGGGTAGTTCGAGAGAATGCTCTAGTAAATTACTGTAGTTGATCGAGAGATAATTGTAGTAACCTATAGCTCATAATCCTCATAGAGTAACACGGTGAGGTTATAGCCAAAGAGTCAGAATTAGTCTAGCAGTTCCTAGATCTTTCCACCATTGAATTATCTTTAATATTAATATTGTTAGTTTTTAATATCATCTTCTTTAGTTAATAAACCCAAACAATTATTGATAAAAATACTGCACCCGGAAAATTGGCTGAGCTTATATTAGCATCACTGAGAGTTGTAATAGATAGGTTAGTTCCCCGAGAATCGACTCCGGACTTAAACCGGATTATATTTGCAATGACCGCTTTATCTTTTATAAGTCACAGTTGAGCGTGATCACTAATTCGTACTATTTTTACGACAAAAATACAAGTAGTAGATAACAAATCCTGCTAACAGTAACGACGTGCGCGCGCACGTTGCTCTAATTTCCCTTTTATGGACATATTTGATAAAGACTCTGGTACAAAGTAAGTTTGAAATTTAATTTTATCTTAGACATTTTAAATTGATAGAATTAAGAATTTATATGTAACATATCTCAAATGGCACATAATCCACATCAATGACTAGAGAAAAAAATCGTACTCAACATCAATGCACATAAGAGATGTGAATGAGGTCATGATGAGGTGGCATACATCCATTGCTTACGTGGCAGCTAAAATAATTTTATTTATCTAAAATAGATGTATTTTCTTAAATTTGGTAGTTAATCTATTGGACTATTTAGATGAGTTTAAATGAAGCATGGACATATAAAATTCATATAATTGGCATAAACTTGCTTGTAAGTGACTAGTTGAATTTGCTCGTCTGGATTTATGTCGATGGGAAATAATATGTACTTACCGAAATAATCGAAATATACACAAGTAGCTAGACACACTACTAATATAAATGGGCAGTATAACTTGAAACACTAAGTTCCCGTTATGCGCGGGGTTCGCGAAGGGTTGTATCACAATAGTCTATTGTTTGCAGCTTTAACCCTATATTTTTGCAAGTCCACGGCTTGAACGCATGATCTCCTGATCGCATGATAATAACTTTACCAGTTACGCTAAAGTTATCATGTCACACAATCTATTGTATGCTGTTTTACCCGTACGTATAAAAAGGGAAAAACAAAATATACCATGTGTTAGTGGATATATAACTAAATGAAGGTCAGAATAGTATGCATAAAGGAAAAGTAAGCATATGCTGTCACCCCAAAAAAGAGAAACGATCTGTACACTCGATAAAACGTCATCTGTCAAAAGTATGTCACAGCAATGTCATCTGTTCAAAGTGTGTACAAATTAATCAGTTATATATAACACCGCTAAAAGAAGAAAAGAAATGGACAAAATGGAAAAGTGAAGAAAAGGAAAACCTGATCTTATATCTCTCACCGCCGTTTCCTGGCCGAGCTTTTTTTTATTCACATGTTTTTTTTTCTCTTTTCAGGGAATATAAGCTTTCATATGCAGAAGAATAATACTAATATTAGTACGTATACTTATACAATTATGTAAAGGCTGTCAAACGTCGTGCATGTTATGATAAATTCCACATGTTTCCAGTTGTAGTTTCTTCTATTGTTGGTAAATAAAGATGCCCCTAGTTTTACCTAAAGAAGCAAGCTAACTAGTAAGCCTAACAACAACAACAAAAAAAGAGTATACATCCCTTTTAGCCGGCGTCCAAACAATTTGTATAAAAAAAGTGTATATTTGTATATTTTTTATATAACATACAAAAAAAAGTGTATATATATATATATATATATATATATATATATATATATATATATATATATATATATATATATAAAGTATATGTTTTTCGATTATTACTTTAAGAGCGACTATACAATATTATTTTTCAAAAAACAAATTGCAGTACTTGGGAAAAAAATCAAGAAAATAATTTTTTATTCATCATTATTTACAACGAGAGGTGACAATTACTCTACTTCATGTTCTTGCTTTTTGTCATGACTTCATGAGGTAATTAAGAACAGAAAAATTACTGTCAGTTTAACTCTTTGCCAAAACTATGTCAAAACATAGACACTTCACTTCGACCATGATCTTCAAACTTCAGGCACCAAATTCCGTTCGTCGAAAAATTATATTGTAATTCTTTATTTTGTAGGACTTCTTAGAGTACAGTTCCATTGCCGTAGTCCCACAAATAAAGGTCTTCAGGCCAAAATCCACTTTGATTAGAATCATTGCTTTCAGCTCCAACTAATTCCCAAGGTGAATTATAGTAACAAAATTTATCAAATTTTTGACTAAGGTCCAAAAGAAGATCAGGCAAATCAAGAAAAGGGTCCTCATTTTTGCAACTTAAAGATGAAGCTGAAGATGATGATTCTCTTGACTCTATTTCTTCAGACGAAAATTGTTCCATTAATTCACCTTGCCTCTCTTCTGTAATACAATTTGTTGGACAAATGTTTAAAGCAGCAGCCTTTGTTGCAGCAGCTTGAATATCTTTAGCACATTTAGAAGCTGGTTTAGGAAATTGGTGGACTAATTCAGGGAAATTAAGTAAAGCTAAGTGACCTTTAATTGCAATAGCAGCAACATCATGTGCTCTAGCAGCCATTTCAGCAGTAGCAAAAGTACCTAACCAAATTCTTGATTTTTTTCTTGGCTCACGAATTTCGGACACCCATTTTCCCCAGCTCCGTTTTCGAACACCATGGTATATAGGGTGCTTTAAGTCGTCAATTTTCTTGTTCATGTCACTGCATTTAGTTTTCTTGTAATTGGTTTCTTGTTTTGATGATGCTAAGGTTGTTGGTCTTTTTGAGAGAGATGAAGAAGGAGAAAAGTGGGGGATTGTGGAAGAGGTTGTTTGATTGTTAATGTTGTTGAAAATGAGAGATTTCTCTTCCATAGGTGATAGGGAGTTTTCTTGAATAAGTGAAAAAATATATGAGGGATTATATAGAGCTACAAAGTTTTAGGTTTAGTGAGCTACTTATAGTGTTTTGGGGCTTGGGCTTATTGTCACTTTTTCTCTCTTTACTAGAGATGGAATAATCTCAAACAAAAAGGAAAAAAGTGAAAGCAAATAGTACTATATATATATATATATAATCTCCTAAAGTAGTCCATTATTTTTTCATAGAGATTATACAATATCACTCCCTCCGGTCTATAATAAGTGACTAATTTACTTTTGGCACGTCTATTAAAAAAATACTAATTTCTATATAAAAATATCTTGTATGACTAAATTATCATAATTAAATATTTAATGTGAGGAGTAAAAAAATATTTTAGGGATATGTATATAAGGGTAAATTTGTAAATTAGCATAGTAAATGTCCCAAAACAAACTTGCCCACGTGTAGTACTTACTCACTTACCAACACAGTAACAAGTCAAAGTTTTTGTTCTTGCCTAGACACTCATGTGTTTCATAATTTGTCCACATTGACATTTATAATTATGTTTCTGGAATGATACAATATTAAAAGTTTGATATTTTCCAAATTTATCATGTGCCTATTTTCCCTTTGTTGTGGTATATTTTCTTTAACCATTGTATAGAAATAGATGGGCCGGCTTAGGCCACCGATACACTACCAATAAATTAAGAAAACAAAGTTTAAAAAGAAAAAGAAACATTGGTGCTTTAATTGGGTGCTTTCGCCACTTCAATATGTTGGCTGAAAT
Organism: Nicotiana undulata; assembly: GCA_005239495.1. NCBI lineage: Eukaryota > Viridiplantae > Streptophyta > Magnoliopsida > Solanales > Solanaceae > Nicotiana > Nicotiana undulata. The sequence goes on along the minus strand of ML275203.1, from coordinate 15,718 downwards.
TCAAAAATAGCCAATTTACAAATAGTCATTGAAAAATAGGTACAGTTTGAGAAGTTATTGAAATTTAGCCGCTTTTTATCTAAAGATAAATTTGAACGAGAAGCATAATATATTGGAGTTCTAGTATAATATATCGGTCCAGCATAATATACTAGAGATTGGAGCACCGGCGCTTCAATCTCTAGTATATTATACTGAAACTTTCTGCGTGTTGGGGTTCCAGTATAATATGCTGGAAGTTCATACATAGGTGCACCGATCTTCAGTATGTTATGCTGGAACTTTTTGTGTTGCAGCAAAATAGTGACTATTTTTCAATAAATTTGTAAACGTTGATTATTTTTGAATGACCAGTCCAAAAAATAGCTAACGGATGCTATTTTACCAATATGTTTCTATCTGTCTTTGGATGCCCCACTATAAGTGATTAATTGAAGCTATGGGTCACTATTTCCGTTATCTTTTGGATTTGTTCTTCTTATATTTATTAAAGGAATTCAACTAAATATCCTTTACCGAAAAATTGTAATTTTTTATTTGTAAATAATTAGATGTTGAACTTCCTAAATATAAGATAGCATTTGTTTAATCTCCTTAGTAAAATTCCTCCTCCACCTTCGGCGTAGAGATGGTGCGGGATAGTCACTTTTAATATGTTATTTATTTTTTATCCGATATTTTTAATGCTGAGCAAAAATAGTCACTATTTTATTAAAATTATTATGAGAAGACGTTGTTATCCTTTCTTCTTGAGTGCTGTGTAAATATTAAGGACATGGTGACCTTAACATTTACACTGCACACATGAAGTTAAGAACGCCATGTCCTTAACATCTACACTGTACATATAAAGTTAATAAGGACATGATGTCCTAAAGTTTAATAACAGAAGATGCAAATACATGACGCTTTGTCCTTAATATTTATACAACATTCATGAAGTTAAAGATAACAAGTCCTTAATATTTACTCATCACTAATAAAGTTAAGGACACTATGTCCTTAATATTTACACTGCACACAGACTATTTGACCGACCCTGCTCCTGCTACGACATTTACACATTTAGATGCTTATTCAATATTTATATTGACAACAGTGTATCGAACAAATATTTTTTTTATCGGGTTATAATGATTTTGCCGCGAGCAAAGATATTAATGACGGGGAACAAGAATTTCATGACTTTGACCTGACCAGGAGGTGCAGCTAAATGAGGCTGAAGGTGAGAAATCATCAATTAAAGTAGATGCAACTTCCCTGACTTAAAAGGACGGAACTCCAGCTTTCCCCAGCCCCTTCTCATCAATGGACGATCATTTCCTTCCCGAGTATGTGCACCTACTCCGCCAAATACGAATACGCTCTTTTTTAACAATATTCTGTTTAAAATCGAAATGTTAGCTGGAATGTGACTGAAAAGAAGGCTCGACCTATAGAGAGAGTGATGGGCAGGGTGGCTACTTCTAGGTAAACCTCATGGATGTCTCTACACCCCTTTTTGTTTATTGGTTTATCGTAGGGCATATCTCATTGCAAGATCCATCGATCTCCGAATACTTGAATTAATCTCTGGTTCAGAACATTATCAATCATCTAAAAAATGGAATAAAAAAATTTATTCAGATAAGAATTCAACATTAAATTTTGAAACATCAGTTAATCAGTCATATCCTATGGTTTATGAAATTAAGGACGCCCATGTCCTTAACATTTACACTACACATATGAAGTTAAGGACATGATGTCCTAAAATTTAACAACGGAAGGTGCAAATACATGACACTTTGTCCTTAATATTTACACAGTATTCGTGAAGTTAAGGACACCATGTCCTTAATTTTACACAGCTTTCATGCTAGCACAGGGGTATTGTTGTCCAGGCAGGTAAAAATTTATTAAGTACTGGCTAAAGAGTAAATACATTTTAAACATTGGCTAAAGAGTAAAAATATCTCTAATTAGTGGCTAACCGTGCACTTCCCTCACCTTCAGCGGGAGGATTTGCAGTCGTATCCTATATTTGTGCCACCTTTTAACCTGTACCATATTTTTAAAAATTATTTATTTGGTAGCCAGCTGACAAAAAATATGTAATAATATGACAATTACACCCCTGACAAATCGCGTGATGTGCAACCTCATTCGTGAAAAAAGATCTCCTCCTCTACTCTCAGCAGCTTTATTAAAAAACCAGAAACTTGTCCAGATTCATCTTCAGAATTACACTTTCATGAAGTTGTTTCACATTGAAGCTAAAACTTCATGGTAACGCATGCTAAAGTTATTTATCCTACAGTCTAAAGTTTTGTCATGAGTTTTATCCGAAACTTCAGTTTAAACATGCTGAAGTTATTTAGTTCATTTTCTAAAACTTCAGTTTAAACATGTTGAAGTTATTTAGTTCATTTGCGAAAACTTCAGACTAAATATGCTTAAACTTTTTAGTTCATTTGCTAAAACTTCAGACTAAACATGCTTAAGTTTTTGTCTTGCAGTATATAACATGCTTAAGTTATTTTGGTTCATTTGCTAAAACTTCAGACTAAACATGCTTAAGTTTTTTAGTTCATTTGCTAAAACTTCAGACTAAACATGCTTAAGTTTTTTAGTTCATTTGCTAAAACTTCAGACTAAACGTGCTTGAGTTTTTTCGAGCCCGTTTGGATTGGCTAAAAACGTGACTTTTAAGCACATGTGCTTAAAAGCAGCTTTTAAGTGCTAAAGTTTATTTTGTAAATAAGCAGTTACCTGTTTGGATAAAAGTGTTGAAACTTAAAAAAAGCTATTGAAGTGTTTGGTAAACAAATGCTGGTAAGCACTTTTTTCTATTAAAAAGACAAAAGTATCCTTTAAACCGTTAACATTAGAAGAAGCTGATTGCTACAATATATTTAATTATGTATTAATGCACATAAAAAATAACTTATATTTTAATTTAATTGATTACCTTAGATAATTTTATAAATATAATTCTTGAATGCTCAATTTTTTATCACTTTCAATCAAGTAAACTTTCATAAAAATCTCAACCTATTTGAAATACCAAATTATTTTGTTGAATTTCTCTTTCCCCTATTGTCCCTTTACTCTTGACAAATTAACGATATTATGAGAAACCACTAGTTTATTGAGTTGCACGCGATGATACTCCTAACAAATTAGGATTCACAAAGAGTAAAGAGATCAGAGAACCTATTAGAACAAACCATCAAGTTTTAAAACAATTGCACTTCCAGAAATATACTGCTAGTACATCTGTGCACCAGTAGAAGCACAACTTTTCCAATATGAACTAATTTTATTCAACATCTTCCTCTTAGTGTAGGGATAAGCCTAAGATTTAGAGAAATCAAAATATGCATTTAAAATTGGCATTGAGTCAATACAATTGGGTGTGATGCTTGAGGAAAAGCGCAGAATGAAGATGAAGCAGAGAGAAAGAGGAACGCTGTCTTCAGTGAAGGAAATAGAAGAAGCAGATGTCTTTGGGTTTCTTGGAGTGTAATTTTGGCATTATGGAAATTTATAATGGACAAGAAAGTAATTTTATTAGTCAAACTAAAATGACTTTTAAGCCAAACTGAAAAAGTTGGGGTCAGTCAACATGTTGCTTTTGGCTTTTTTTTTAAGCAGTTTTTTTTTTGCCAAACACTCCATAAATTTAAAAAGTGCTTAAAAGCTAGTTTGACCAGATTTTAAGCCCATCCAAACACCCTCTTAGTTCATTTGCTAAAACTTCAGGCTCAACATGCTTAAGTTTTTAGTTCATTTACTAAAACTTCAAACTAAATATGCCTAAGTTTTTGTCTTACGGTATGTAATTTTGTAATGAGTTTTTTCTAATGCATATTATTGTTCATTTGCTAAAATTTCATACCAAAATATGTTGAAGTTTTGTCCTGCAGTCTACGGTTGTGTGAATAGTCCTGAAGGGCAAAATCGTCTTTTCAAAACGCTTTTAACAAAAAAAATAGGTACATATACAAACATAAAAACAAAACGAGTATAAATTAAAAGGAGACGACCAAATAGAGCGCCCCATGTAATTTTTACACTTCGACGCCCCTTTCCTAAAGCCCATAGAGTTGAATAAAAAACAAACCAAACTTTTTTTCCTTAAAAAAATAATTAACCCAATTAGCCGCTACTCAATAGCTCGAACTAACAATAGAAGTGATGATAACTTTATAAGGTCTTAATTATGGTCAATTTTACACTAATGTACTGACTCATGTTTTGACTTTATATTGGTATTTTCTCCTATTAATTAGTTTATGCTGTGAGGATGCCAATTTGCACCTGTTTGTTTTAAATAGCTCATTAGGCGTGAAAGAAAAATACCAATTGATATAGGTGAGTTCATTGCTTAAATGGTTACTGAATGTCTACATTATGTAATTAAGAACTGTTTTCTACTTATAAATTTTACATCATAAGCAAACATATCCCTTTCCTTTTTTTGGTGGGGGGTGGGGGGTGGGGGGGCAAGGGCGGCTAAGGAATATATTTTTCTATTATAAAATCAAGACAGAAAAGGACTAGAAGAGTATTCTCAAGCACAAACACTCCAATAAAATTATTTTGGGGCAAGCAAATCAGGAGTAATGTCAATGTTGATGTTTGAAAAAAGATACAAATAGTGAAATCAAAAGAAATAAGTAACATACTGAAAATATTTAAAATGTGCTTGACATATTCTAGGATTAATATACTTTCTACAAACCTCAAAATTGAGGTTAGTTACTTTTCATTAATTTTTTTTTGTTTGGTTTCGAAGAGTCTAGTTTCTCCCTCTACAATGCTTGTGTTAGTAGTAATATTTTCTAATGTATACAAGCCTATAAGGTTAGCACAAACAACCTAGATCTTAATTGAAAATAATCTTTTCCTTTTGTTTTGGTCTCTTCGGCTCAATAGATCCACAAAAGGGGAAAAACGAAATTAAAAAACGACTCAAAACAATGTAAAAGAAGTATCTTAAATCTGACAGACTTTATTTAAGGAATGGGGTTACCAAAATATTGAATAAACACGATTCGGTTGAAGATATATTGATAAGTTAGTATCTTTGTGTTTTGATGATATAACAAAATTCATATGAGAAGATAGGGAAAGGTACTCAAAGATAGTATGGCTATTTTTCAAGGGAACAATATGGGAGATATGGTTCTCTCATGGAGAATATCAATTCTAAGTTTGTCTTCATCAAAAAGGAAAAATTGATTAGTTATGCTATCTCATGTTTTGATGATTTGCCAAACGCTCTCGAGGAACCAGATAGGGACCAGATGTGATCAGCTATCTTGGTCGTCGTACAATCAACTCTACAGTTGTAAAAGTTGTTGCACTGTATCGACTGACAACAGATATTTTACTTGAAAATTGAAAGGGAGGAAACAGGTTCTCGGAGGGAATATGGCTGATTCACAGAGGAAACAATGTGCAGATTTGGTTCTCAGGTGAAATATCAACTTTAAGTTTGTCATCATCAAAAAAGGAAAAATTGATAAGTTATGTATTTTTTGTTTTGATGATTTGACAAACTTCATGAGAGAACCAGATAAGGAACCTGAAACAATTAGTTCCTTTGCGTTAAGAGTAACTAGTCAGATGTCTGGTTCAACTCTCATGAAATCAGTTAAGGAAATAGCAGATTAAACAGTAAAAGGAACACATAGAGATCAGTTCCTCCTGTCACAGTACGAGTCAACTCCTCACAGGTGTTAAAGTCGTTGCACTGCATACACAACAGTGCAACAGTCACTTTATGAGGCATGCCTTGTACCAGATATTTTTTTACATCATCCCAATGACCTCACACACATATTATCAACACGAGGCAAGTGATTTCATGGTCCAACACTTAAAATATCAAACATATCATATTTCTCTTAAGTGCTAGCCACCATCTCTCTCAAGAACAAAGTTGTTGCAACCTCAAGGACCAGATCCAAAGATTGAAGATATCTTAAGTCCTTAGGTTGTTGAGTCTGTGTTATTTGTTCTTCATTTGTAACTTCTACCCAACTTACTTAGAAGCATTTATGTAGGAGATCTTTTGTAAACCATACACCTTTTTGTTTGTGTCTTGTCTAGAGTTAGTCGAGTTATAAGTCTTAGTAATAGAGTTATTACATAGTGGCTTGTAATAGAGTTTTTACAAGTTAGTGAGGGATTAAGAGGTTAAATTCTTAGGTTACAATAGGTTGTAATCAAAAATTTGCTCAGTAGTGTTGTGGGTGGGTCGTGGATTTTAATCCTGTGAGTTGGGAGTTTTCCACGTAAAAATCCATTGTGTCATTACTTAGTGCAGTGTGCGTGTGTTCTGAAGGAACAAATAGAGAACCTGGTTCTCTATATTGTTTGGTGGACCCTTAGTTTCTATCAATTGGTATCAGAATGGGTTCTTTCTAAAAGGTTAACACCTAGAAAGGATCTCCATGGTTGCTCCACCAAACTTCGAGGAAGGTCAATCAACCTACAGACCACCAAGATTTCAGAAAATGGTTCGTAGAAATGGATGCATTCCCAAGAAGGGTAGCTCTAGCAGAAACATGAAAGGATATGATTGTTGTCAAAAGTGCGAAAATCCAAGACACTTCATCAAAAGATTATCCTCTCCGCAAGCAGTAACAATAAAAACACAATGCTAATAAGATGGTTAAGAGGAACCTGGTTCCCGACAGGAAGTTCAAGAGAAGAGATGTCGCTGATAATATTGTAAAGCAAGCTCTGGCTGCCTGGGGATATTCCTCTAGTGAATCTGAGGGTGATGATGAACAAGCATACACCTCTATGTTGGCCGTTGAAAGCAAAGCTACAAAATTTGATTCCATATTTGCATTGATGGCAAAATCTGATGAGGATAAAGAAGATGATGATGATGTAAACTTTATGGACGTACAAAGAAATTTGAAGTTTTATTCTAAAAGAAGCGGATATCTTTGGCTAATATTTTAATTTATGTTTACCACAACCTCATTAGTGATAAAAATATTTTAACTGAGAAAATAAGAGAGTTAGAACAAGAGAGAGATTATCTGGTGGTTGTAGTTGTAGATTTGAAGGAAACAGCGGAGGAATCAAAGAAAGAAAATATCTTCTTAAAACATTCAATGGAAAAATGCATGAATTCCGCTAAAGGAAAGGAAGTGGCAAGTGAGGCACACCTTAAGCTAGAAAATGATCTAAAAAATATAAAATTGAGTCTTGATGTTGAACTTGAAAAGAATATACAACTTCGGGAAGATTTAAACATGGTAAAAAAATGATCTAGATAAATCTCTGAAGTAGACCTGGTCCTCTGATACGATAACTTCCATGTATAAAAGTAATGGAGGGAACATACAAGGAATCGGGTTCCACAAGGAAAAAAACCCCTATAACCCACATAGCAAGTATGTTACTGTGCCTGATAACTAGTTTTGTACTCACTGTGATAAGACTCGTCATCGCAAAGATTCATGTAAAGCAAAATTTCAGTCCCAATAGAAAAACAAAGTTTTTGTCGAAAAAGTTTCTACTGCTAGGGAACCTGATTCTCTGAAAAAGAAATATGTGATGCATGTATGGACAAAAAAAAATTTGATTCGCTCATTCCCTCATTACAAGGGACAAAAACTTGTTTGGGTTCCTAAGACTAATCTTTAATTCCCTTGCGCAGGTAGTAGTGAAAGGAAGCAGTCAAAAATGGTACATAAATAGTGGTTGCTCTAAACACATAACTGAAAGAATGGATGATTTCCTTTCACTCAAGGCCCTGCAAGGTGGGGTGTATCCTTTGGAAAAAAAGGGATACATTCTGAGAATTGGAAATATTGGAAAAACACTCTCTCACTCAATTGAGAATGTGTATTATGTGAATGGCTTGAAGTATAGCCTGCTCAAGTTTGCTACAAAGGAAACAAAGTGGAGTTTTTGTCAAAATCTTGCACTGTCACCAATGTTATAACTGGTGAAGTGGTTGTTATTGCAAATGGTTCAAAAACATTTATGTTGCAGACTTTGGATCTCAGATGGTGGTGATCTTACATTCTGAGTACCGTTAAATGATGATGTTGAACTATGACACAAAAGATTGGGACATGCAAGCTTCACTCTGTTGAACAAGCTGATCAAGAAGGACCTAGTTCGTGGGTTTCGTAAGTCAAAGTTCAAAGATCACAAGGTGTGTGATGCATGTGTGAAAAGGAAGCAAGTCAGATCCTCATTCAAGCCAAAGAAGGTAGTGAGCACCTCAAGGCCACTAGATCTTCTCTATATGGATCTGTGTGGACCTATGAGGATGACCAACACAGGAGGAAAGAAGTACATCTTAGTTATTGTTAATGACTATCCAAATATTCACATGATAAGAATGATCAAAATGGAGAGTACTCAAAGGTTCCGGGAGAACTCATTGATATGAAAAACGGGAAGGCAGATCTGATGAGTCAGGTCAAGGAGTCTAGTGAAGAAGATGCAACAGGACCTCCACTTAATTTAGAGGAACCTGGTCCCTCCATCACAACAACTAAAAAAATAAAGTTGTTGATGTTGTACAGAGCACACATGATGCTGATTATAGAAGTGGTATTCACACTTCCATGGATGTCAATGATGGGCCTCACATGGCGGAACCAGGTCCTTCTGACCCTAAGACTCAGATGTCTAACGAGAAACACAAAAGCTCACATCCTCTGTCAAATGTCATCACTCCTTCAGATTCAGGAATTCTGACCAGACTAAAGACAAGAAACATGGGTTCTTTCTCAGCTTCCTTGTCTCTAATTGAGCCGAGAAATATCAAAAAAGCATTGAAAGATGATGACTGGATTACTGTTATGCAAGATGAACTCCATCAATTTGAGAGGAACCGTGTGTTGAACCTGGTTCCTCGGTTCTCAGACATAACTATTATCGAACCAGATGGGTGTTCAGAAACAAGCTTGGTGAGTTTGGTAATACAACAAGAAACAAGGTCAAGTTAGTCGTGCAAGGCTATAATCAAGAAGAAGGTATTGACTATGATGAGACTTTTGCCCAAATTTCTCGAATGGAAGCTATCAAAATCCTCATGCCTTTGCATCTCATATGGAATTCAAACTGATCCAAATGGATGTCAAAATTACATTTCTAAATGGATAGTTAAAGGAAGAAGTCTTCGTCAAACAACCACTTGGTTTTGAGTGTCATGAGCATTCTGAACATGTATTCAAACTTGAAAAGGCTTTATATGGGCTAAAATAGGCCCCTCGTGCGTGGTATGTAAGGTTGTCCAAGTTCCTTCTTAGAAATGGCTTTGCAGGAGGAAAACTCGACAATACCCTATTTTTGAAGAAACGGGGGAGGAACCTGTTGTTTGTGCAGATCTATGTTGATGACATCATTTTTGGTACAACAGATGATTCCCTATGTGAGGTGTTTGCAAAGCTTATGGGAAGCGAGTTTGAGATAAGTATGATGAGGGAACTGAACTTATTCCTAGGCCTACAAGTGAAGCAAATCTTTAAGGGAACGATGGTAAGTGATGAGAAATACACTAAGTAGCCTCTGAAAAGGCCGTTGATACTTTCGTTGCTACTGCCACTCGTCTAGACATGGACGGACATGGTTCCCTGTAAATGATACTATGTATAGGGGTATCATTGGATCTCTCTTATACCTAACAGCCAGTAGACCTTACATTGTGTTTAGTATTGGTTTGTGTGCTAGATTCCAATCAAGTCCTAAAGAATCTCATTTGAAAGTTGTCAAAAGAATTCTGAGGTAACTCAAAGGAACACAGGACTTGGTCCTCCATTATCCCTCAAGAGATAATTTTGACTCGATTGGGTATGCTGGTGTTGATTACGCTAGTTATCTGGTGGATAGAAAGAGCACATTTATCCTGACATACTTTTTGGGATCTTGCTTGATTTCATAGGGTACAAAGAAAAAAAATTCTATGGACATCTCCAATGCAAAAGCTGAATATGTGGAAGCTGCCTCATGTTGTGCCCAACTGTTGTGGATCAAGCAACGATGAAGACTTTGGTGTATTCTCTGATTGTGTGCAACTGCTATGTGACAATACAAGTGCCCTTAATATGGTAGAGGACCTGGTCCTTCGATGATTGGTTATGAAAGGATGGTAAGGTAAATTTCTAAAAAGTGTTTTCTGGCAACTTCTAACTCAATTCTATACCGTTACAGATAAACACGCATGGCAACTACAGGACAAACAAGTGGCTAATGACATTGCAAATTTTTGGAAGGATGACGCTCTCATTTTCAAAATTTGTCAAGGAAACTGGTTCCTATGAATCAGGTTATTAGTTCCTATTACACTCATATGCATTTTGAACGGCTAGTGTGCCACATCATTAATTGCCTCCGCTTCTTCTTATACCTCTTAAAGCGACCAAACTACCCATCCCTTTCTCTCACACCTTATTGTAATCGATCCCTCTTTTCCCTCTAAATACCCCAAACCATCTTTTTTTGTCTTCCCACTCTCAGAATCAACTATGTCTTCACCACAATCTGAGTCTCCCAAAGCCACTAAAAAGACATCCATGTTGTGTCTCTGTATCTCAAAGCATAACCATCTAGATAGGAGTGTCGGTTCCTGATATGGTGGATGGTGTGGTGTGTTTGTTGTTTCTGGAACTCAATGTGCTCAGGGTTTTGATCTAAATATTTCTTCAACATCAGGTAATGCTCCATTCTCTTTTACTGATACTGCATTGTCAGAAATTATTGTGGGTAAGATAGGTGAATATGTTTTGACTATTGTTGCTATGGAATATCTTGTTGAGGATTCTTTGTCAGATGGTGAGGGTAATGGGACTCGGGGGAAGAACGAGGAAATGGGGACAAGGTGTATCAAAGTGACCAAGCATCGATCGGTACTACAGGGGAGCCTACAGAGGGATCATGGTCTCTCTGCCTAAGAGGAGTTCTCAGCTCCTACCTGGGATGAAACTCCAAGATGTACTAGATAGCCCCTGGGCAGTACTGACCCTTCATCTTCTCCTCACCTTCATACACTCCCTTTGGAGGTTGTGTACTCTGAGATAAAGTATGTGTTTGCAGGAGAATTTGATGATAGTGAGGATGACCTATCTGCAAAAGTTGCTGGGGTTGGTGGTGACGAAGGAGTTGAAAAGGAAAAGTATGTTGAAAAGAAGAAGATTGTTGAGAAGAAAAGGTCATTCAGAAAAAGGCTAAGTAGCTGTGAGGAACCTGGTTCCTCAAAGAGGGCTAAAGTTGATGTGTCTGGGCTTGAAAGGAAAGCAAAATTGAAAAAGAAGAAAGTTATGTGGGGCAGAGTTTTTGACACTGACATTATTGATAAGTTTGGATTGAGGCAGTTGGTTGAAATCTGCAACTTCCAAAAGTGAACTCATCACTTTGATGTTCAGATCCCAAAGGTCTATGAGGAGGAAGTTCGCAGTTTCTATGTTGATTTGTTCATAGTGGAAGGTGACACCATCTATTTGAATATCAGTGGGTTATAATTTGTGATTGATGAGGTTGCGCTCGAGGATATTCTTGGGGTGCCTGCTGAAGGGCTCTCAACTGTGGTGGGAAATTGTTCCCCAAGTTTTAGGAAGTTTATTCTGAAGTCTCAAGTTGTTCAATGAGGGGGGCGAGTGCACAAGAAGGAACTACTTCCAGGATACCAACTCTTGTTCGAGTTGGTGAATAAGGTCTTTATACCAAGAGAAGAAAGGCGATCCATTGACTCTATAGCGGACCTGGTTCATTTGGAGGCATTGGACGGCTACACTCCCATCAATTTGCTTGGGATTTTTGTTGAACATATGAAGAAAGTGGCAGACTTCAAGGATGAAAATCATGGGTTGCCATATGGGTTCCTGCTCACAAATTTCCTTGAATGATTTGAGGTCCCCTTGGGGAGAGCACTTGTGGGAACTCGTAAAGGAATATGAGTTTGTTGACAAAAAGGGGAATCCGGCAGCGATTCCACAATCTCTCGGCTTATTGATGCCTAAAATGTTGTAAATGAGTAAATTAGGCGGTGGAAAGCGCATAATGTTGTTCTTGAGTCTAAGCTCAATCAGGCCACCAAGGAACCTGGTTCAAGCAATACTCAGGGAGAAGAAGTTGCATGTCTAAAAGCTGAATGAGCAGCCAATCAACGATCAAAGGGTTGTTAATGCTTGCGTTGACAGCCTCCTCAAAGCCCTTGCTTCCTAGTCCTTCCCTTCTCCATCCATTGTCTCCTATCTTACCCCTTTGACATCTCTTGTTTAATCTTATCATGTGTTTTTGTTGTCCTTCCCTTTAGAATGTGGTACTCTAGCTTTGTTTGACTTGTGTATGTTTGTAATTATGGTACTGCTACAATATTTTTTCTCTAACTTAATGAGTATCGTCGTCTATTAATGCATGGTATACTCTTGCATTCCGTTTTTAACTATATTGTGTGCACACAAGTGGCATGGGTTAACTTTGTTGGACTTTTTTTTGCATTTACTTGGCTAATTCTTTTTTATGATGCCAAAAGAGGAAAGAAAATTGAAGGGGAGAAACAGGTTCTCAATGTGTAATATGACTATTCTGCAAGGGGAACAATATGGAGATCTGGTTCTCATGGGGAACTTCAATTCTAAGTTTGTCATCATCAAAATTGGGAAATTGATAAGTTATGTGTCTTTGTGTTTTGAAAATTTAACAAACTTCATATGAGAACCAAATAGGAAAAGGTTCTCAAGGGGAGTATGGCTATTTTGCAGGGGGGACAATATGGGGGAGATGATTTTCTCATGGAGAATATCAATTCTAAGTTTGTCTTCATCAAAAAGGGAAACTTGACTAGGTATGCTATCTCATGTTTTGATGATTTGCCAAACGCTCTCGAGCAACCATATAGGGACCAGATGTGATCATTTCTGTTGGTCGTCGTACAATCAAATCTAAAGTTGTAATAGTTATTGCACTGTATCGACTGACAACAGATATGTTACATGAAAATTGAAAGGGAGGAAACGGGGTTTCGGAGGAAATATGGCTGATTCATAGAGGAAACAATGTGCAGATATGGTTCTCAGGGGAAATATCAACTTTAAGTTTGTCATCATCAAAAAGGGGGAAATTGATAAGGTATGTATCTTTTGTTTTGATGATTTGACAAACTTCATGAGAGAACCAGATAAGGAACCTGAAATAGTTAGTTCCTTTGCGTTAAGAGTAACTAGTCAGATGTCTGGTTCAACTCTCATGAAATCAGTTAAGGAAATAGCAAGGAAACAGTAGAAGGAACATATAGAGATCAGTTCCTCCTGTCACAGTACAAGTCAACTCCTCACAGGTGTTAAAGTCGTTGCACTGCATACATAACAGTGCAACAGTCACTTTATGGGGCATGCCTTGTACCAAATATTTGTTTACATCATCCCAATGACCTCACACACATATTATCAACACGAGGCAAGTGATTTCATGGTCCATCACTTAAAATATCAAACATATCATATTTCTCTTAAGTGCTAGCCACCATCTCTCTCAAGAACAAAGTTGTTGCAACCTCAAGGACCAGATTCAAAGATTGAAGATATCTTAAGTCCTTATGTTTGTTGAGTCTTTGTTACTTGTACTTCATATGTAACTTCTACCCAGCTTACGTAGAAGCATTTGTGTAGGAAATTTTTGTAAAACATAAACCTTTGTGTTTGTGTCTTGGCTAGAGTAGTCGAGTTGTAAGTCTTTGTAATAGAGTTATTACAAAGTGGCTTGTAATTTAGTTGTTACAAGTTAGTAAGGGATTAAGAGGTTAATTCCAAGATTACTATAGGTTGTAATCTAAAGTTTGCTCAGTAGGGAAGTTGAAATCCTACAATGGTAGGTCGTGATTTTTAATTCCGTGTGCTGGGAGTTTTTCACGTAAATCTCCACTATGTCATTTACTTACTGCAATGTGCGTGTGTTCTGTGGGAACAAATAGAGAACTAGGTTCTCCATATAGTTTGGGGGACCCTTAGTTTCTATCATTCCTTAATTAAACACCTTTCTAGTGAATTTATATTATGACACTACATTTTAAGCATGCTTGAAAAATAACGCATTTTTTTTAAAATGTAGACAGAACTATTTGAATTCATACTTAGAGATTCTTACTTAAGTTCAGATTATAATAATGATAATATGCTCCATAGTCAAGGAAAAACTATATATTATTCTTCTTACTTTCGTCCAGTTTCAACTAGGTAATAATGATCAAGTGATTTTTATTCTTTGAATTTGGAACAAACCTTTTTGCAGTAAATACCCTGAAAAAAGCAACAAATCTTTCCACATGATACACGAGTTTGGAGATTGCCATTAATTGTAAATAGCGAAAATTAACACTTCAATATAGAGTAGATATCAAAATTATTGAGGCGGCAGCTTTTTGTTCCAGCATTATGACATGTTGACCTAATTCTTCATGACAATATTTGTCCAAAATCCTAATCAATGGGTTTTGTGTTTGTGCCTTTGGCTTTTCATTGCATTACCCAATTTTTATCTTTATTTTAATACTTTTATTTTCTTCTTTTTGTCGTGGAGTCTGCAAGCTTGAAACAGGAGCAAAACACAGATGCAAATTTAACTATGATGGTATTGTCTTATTATGAGTCATTCATCTATAAGGGCTGCTCGCCTTTATACGGCTTGGCTTCGCTATCGCTCGTAATGGTCGACAGTATTCCTGCCATACCAGAATTCCAATTATTTAGAGCTAGAAGCTTCGCCAGAAGCAAGCATTATTGGGAAAAGGTTCGAATTTGTTCTTAGTATATAGTTTATATTTGTCCCTCGTAGTACTTTTCGCTCAGATCTACCACTGTTGTTAACAAACCTTTTAGAATTGTCCTCAACTCTAACGTTCCTCTACCGTGGCACCCAATCCCCCTATTAATTTCTCAAAAGTTCTATATTTAAACTCACAAGAAACAAGCATAAAATTGCAGGTCATAAAATAGCATGATCTGTTACGCGGCGCCTTCCTGAGATTCTTTGGAAGGGCGACGTAAGGCTAAGCAACCGATGTCAGGGTGGTTGTTGTCCGCCAAGTGAGGTCCTCGCCACACGCTAGACGAGATTGTCAGTGTCGTGTGGGAAAACCAATGCCAACAATTGAGAGAACAGTAATGAGAATTGAAATGAAAGATGGATTGCAATAATGAAAGCTATTACAAAAGAAGGCAACGCGGTGTCGAGGGGTAGAGACACCAATACAGAGAATTGCTTGCTAGAAAGTTTTGAATGCTTGATACCCCCTAATAATGCTTAAAAAAAATAAACCAA
>MDKH01187183.1:0-20511 GCA_005239495.1 Nicotiana undulata | reverse complement strand
TGGCGTCACCTTCTACTCTTCACTTTTAGCTCTGTCTTACTTTATACTTCAAAGACAGTCCTACGTACTTATTTTCAAACCTTTGTTTTTAGTAATCTCTTAGATAGTTCGTGAGTATGTGACACCAGTTATGGGATTTGTATATGGGTTTTACTTTGAAATTGCTATGTTATTTTTGGCTACTTGTTAACCTTCATATTGTTGACCATCGATGCTTTAGTTATCTTATCTGTGTGGGTTGTCAATGAATCTTATCTAGTTCCAACATTGGCTTGTCTAGCGGGTTCAACGTTAGACGCAGTCATGGCCCTAAGGTGGGATTTCGGGTCGTGACAAGTTGGTATCAGAGCTCTAGGTTCCTTAGGTCTCACAACTCACGGACAAACTCGGTAGAGTCTGAGGGATCAGTACGGAGACGTCTGCACTTATGCCCTAGAGGTTGCAGAGTTAGGAATAACTTCACATCTTTCATTCTCTGTCGTGTCTGTTGAATTCTCAATGCTAATTTAGTCTCTATTTTACTCTCTCGCAGATGGCGAGAACGCGTGCTTCCTCATTGGCCTACCAGCAGCCTGATCCTCCTATTACAGCTCCTACGAGGGGCCGAGGCCGTGCTAGAGGCCGAGGCAGAGCTAGGGCAGCAGCTCCGATAGAGGACCCACAGATAGACTCTGCCGGTGAGGTTCCTACTCAGACGGTCCCAGTTGGACCAGATCAGGTCCCAGAAGGGTTCATTGCCACCCCAGTGCTTCAGGACGCTCTAGTCCGCTTAGTGGGACTCATGGAGAGTGTGGCTCAAGCCGGTCTCCTTCCTACTGCACCGTCTGGATCTCAGGCTGGGGGAGGGACCCAAACTCCTGCTATTCATACGCCAGAGCAGTTTGCCACTCAGTTCCATACTCCGGCACCTCAGACGGCCGGAGTAGTTCAGTCGGGTATTGTGGCACCAGCAGTTGAGGGAGCAGCCATGTCAGCAGATGCTCTGTAGAGGTTGGATCGGTTCACCAAGTTATTCACTACTACATTTACTGGTGCACCATCAGAGGATCCCCAGGATTATTTAGACAGTTGTTATGAGGTTCTTCGGAACATGGGCATTGTGGAGTCCAATGGAGTAGATTTTGCTACATTTCGTCTTTCTGGCACCGCCAAGACTTGGTGGAGAGATTACTGCTTGACCAGACCAGCTGGGTCTACACCTCTTACTTGGGCTCAGTTCTCCGAATTGTTCTTGGGGAAGTTCCTTCTAGTTACTCAGAGAGAGGATCTTCGGAGGTAGTTTGAGCGTCTACAGCAGGGCTCCATGCCCGTCACTGAGTACGAGACTAGGTTCATTACGCTGGCCAGGCATGCCATTATGATACTCCCCACTGATCGGGAGATGGTTTGGAGGTTTATTGAGGGTCTAGCTCAGCCCATCAGGCTTCAGATGGCCAGAGAGACGGGTACTGATATCTCCTTTCAGGATGCAGCCGATGTGGCTAGGCGCATTGAGATGGTATTATCCCAGGGTGGTGGACAGGGGTCTGACAAGAGACCTCGTCATTTTGGTCGTTTCAGTAGTGCCTCATCTGGAAGCAGAGATCCCTTTGGCAAAGGTCATCCTCCTAGGCCTTATCAGTCGGCACTCCAGGTATCCCGCAGTGCACCTTCGGCGTCCATCAGTGCACCGCCAATTCAGAGCTATCAGAGTGTCATTTTGGTCGTCAGGGACAGTTCCAGGGTCAGTATTATCAGCAACCGAGGTCTTGCTTCACTTGCGGTGGTATGGGGCATATTTCCAAGTTTTTCCCCCGAGGTTTTGGTGGTTCTCAGTATCAGGGTTCCCGTGCCATGGTTCCTGCATCAGATGCACCCTCACCCCCTCAGCCACCTAGGGGTGGTGGTCGTGGTGCCAGAGGTGGAGGTCAGACTCATAGAGGTGGAGGGCAGGCCATGAGAGGTAGAGGCCAGCCCGTGGCAGGTAGACCCAGAGATATACAGGTTGGAGGGGCTCAGCCCCAGTGTTATGCTTTTCCTGATCGTCCAGATGCCGAGGCCTCTAATGCAGTTATTAAAGGTACAGTTTCAGTTTGCAGCCGAGAGGCTTCGGTGTTATTTGATCCAGGTTCTACATTCTCTTATGTGTATTCATATTTTTCCCCTTATTTGAGTATGCCCCGTGATTCCTTGGGTACTTTTGTACATGTGTCTACACCGGTGGGTGATTCTATAGTAGTAGATCGAGTCTACCGTGCTTGCGTAGTAGCTATTGTTGGTCTGGATACTTAGGTTGATCTTTTGCTTCTTGATATGGTTGACTTTGATGTTATATTAGGGATGGATTGGCTATCTCCCAATCATGCTATTATGGACTGTCATGCCAAGACAGTGACCATGGCCTTGCCAGGTGTACCTCATTTAGAGTGGAGAGGGACTCCTAGTCATTCTTCTGGTAGGGTTATTTCTTATATGAAGGCTCGGCGCATGGTCGAGAAGGGTTGTTTGGCCTATTTGGCCTATGTTTGTGATTTTAGTGCTGATGGTCCTTCTATGGAGTCTTTGCCCATGGTTCGTGAATTTCTAGAGGTATTGGTGACCTGCCGGGTATGCCACCCGACAGGGATATTGATTTTTGTATTGAGCTAGTTGAGGGCACTCAGCCCATTTCTATTCCCCCGTATCGTATGGCTCCGCCAGAGTTGAGGGAGTTAAAGGAGCAGTTACAGGATTTGTTGGATAAAGGTTTCATCAGACCTAGTGTTTCACCTTGGGGTGCTCCAGTATTGTTTGTGAAGAAGAAAGATGGCTCAATGAGGATGTGTATTGACTACCGGTAGTTGAATAAGGTTACTATCAAGAACAAGTATCCTTTGCCGAGGATTGATGACTTATTTGATCAGCTTCAGGGTGCTACGGTGTTCTCTAAAATAGACTTGAGGTCTGGTTATCATCAGCTGAGGATTAGGGCTTCTGATGTGCCTAAGACAGCTTTTCGCACTCGTTATGGGCATTATGAGTTCTTGGTCATGTCGTTCGGGTTAACCAATGCCCCCGCTTCTTTTATGGAGTTGATGAATCAGGTGTTCAGGACTTATCTGGACTCCTTTGTGATCGCGTTTATAGATGATATTTTTATATACTCTCGCAGCCGAGAGGAGCATGAGCAGCACCTTAGAGTCGTCCTCCAGACTCTGAGAGATCGGCAGTTGTATGCCA
Organism: Nicotiana undulata; assembly: GCA_005239495.1. Taxonomy (NCBI): domain Eukaryota; kingdom Viridiplantae; phylum Streptophyta; class Magnoliopsida; order Solanales; family Solanaceae; genus Nicotiana; species Nicotiana undulata. The sequence continues at coordinate 17,313 of MDKH01187183.1, read as the reverse complement.
AGTTTTCTAAGTGTGAGTTCTGGTTGAGTTCTGTGGCATTCTTGGGCCACGTGGTATCGGCAGAGGGCATTCAGGTGGATCCGAAGAAAGTTTCAGCAGTTAGAGATTGGCCTAGGCCCACTTCAGCCACAGAGATTCGGAGTTTCTTGGGCCTAGCAGGCTATTATCGCCGGTTCGTGGAGGGGTTTTCATCTATAGCAGCCCCTATGACCAAGTTGACGCAGAAGAGTGTTCAGTTCAGATGGTCGGAGGAGTGTGAAGCGAGCTTTCAGAAGCTCAAGACAGCATTGACCACAGCACCAGTGTTGGTATTGCCCACAGGTTCAGGTTCTTATACCGTGTATTGTGATGCTTCGCGAGTTGGGCTTGGTGCAGTGTTGATGCAGGATGGGAAGGTTATAGCCTATGCTTCACGTCAGTTGAAGATTCATGAGAAGAACTATCCAGTCCATGATTTGGAGCTTGCAGCTATTGTTCATGCCTTGAAGATTTGGAGGCACTATTTGTATGGGGTACCGTGTGAGGTATTCACTGATCACAAGAGTTTGCAATACTTGTTTAAGCAAAAGGAGTTGAATATGAGGCAAAGGAGGTGGTTAGAGTTGCTGAAAGATTATGACATTTCTATTCTCTACCATCCGGGAAAGGCCAATGTGGTGGCCGATGCCTTGAGCCAGAAGTCAGTCAGCATGGGTAGCTTGGCTTATCTATCAGTTGGAGAGCGACCTTTGGCTTTGGATATTCAGGGGTTAGCCAATCGATTTGTTATATTGGAGGTTTCTGAGGGTGGCAGTGTTTTGGCCCATACCGTCGCTCGTTCTTCATTGTATGATCGCATTCGCGCCAGGCAGTATGAGGATCGTCATTTGTGTGCTCTTAGGGATGCGGTTTGGCACGGACGTGCCAAGCAGGTCACAGTTGACGCTGAGGGAGCTCTGAGATTGCAGGGTCGTATATGTGTTCCGTATTTTGATGGCCTTCGTGAGTTAATATTGCAAGAGGCCCATAGTTCCCAGTATTCCATTCATTCGGGGGCCGCGAAGATGTACCAGAACTTACGGCAGTATTATTGGTGGCGTAGAATGAAGAAGGACATTGTGGCGTATGTGGCTCAATGCTTGAATTGTTAGCAGGTTAAATATGAGCACCAGAGACCCGGTGGTTTGATGCAGCAGATTCAGCTTCCCGAGTGGAAGTGGGAGCGTATCACGATGGATTTTGTAGTTGGACTCCCACGGACTCAAAGGATGGTTGATGCAATATGGGTTGTTGTAGATAGGCTGACCAAGTCAGCACATTTCATCCCGATGGCGGTTTCATCTTCAGCAGAGAAGTTGGCTCGGATCTATATGAGAGAGATTGTCAGATTGCACGGGGTGCCCCTATCTATCATATCAGATCGAGGTACGCAGTATACCTCCCATTTCTGGAGAGTATTTCAGAGAGAGTTGGGCACTCACATAGAGTTGAGCACAACATTTCATCCTCAGACGGACGGACAGTCCGAGCGCACCATTCAGATTTTGGAGGATATGTTGCGGGCATGTGTTATTGATTTTGGTGGTTCATGGGACCAGTTCTTGCCGTTAGCAGAGTTTGCCTACAACAACAGTTACCAGTCGAGCATTCAGATGGCTCCGTATGAGGCGTTGTCTGGTAGGCGATGTCGGTCTCCAATCGGATGGTTTGATCCCGGGGAGGCTAGATTGTTGGGTTCTGAGTTAGTCCAGGATGCCTTGTACAAGGTAAAGATTATTCAGGATAGGCTTCGTACAGCTCAGTCCAGGCAAAAGAGTTATGCGGATCGTAGAGTTCGAGATTTGGCTTTCATGGTAGGAGACCAGGTGTTCCTCCGAGTGTCGCTTATGAAGAGCGTGATGAGATTCGGAAAGAAGGGAAATTTGAGCCCCAGGTATGTTGGTCCATTTGAGATATTGGACAGGGTAGGAGAGGTGGCCTACAGACTTGCCTTGCCACCGCATTTATCAGCAGTGCATCCAGTTTTTCATGTATCTATGCTCCGGAGGTATATTGCAGATCCGTCTCATGTTCTTGATTTCAGCGGTGTCCAATTGGACAAGGATCTGACTTATGAGGAGGAGCCAGTAGCCATACTAGATAGGCAGGTTCGACAGTTGAGGTCGAAGAGTTATCCTTCGGTCCGTGTTCAGTGGAGGGGTCAGCCTGCCGAGGCAGCTACATGGGAGTCCGAGTCCGATATGAGGAGTCGTTATCCCCATCTTTTCTCAGACTCAGGTACTTTTTCTATGTCCGTTCGAGGACGAATGTTTGTTTTAGAGGTGGAGATTGTGATGACCCAAAAGGTCATCCTAACGTAATTTTAGCTAAATATGTGTTCCGAGGCCCCGAAATCCTCCGTTATTCTCACCTCGATATGTGTGTGCAGCCCGGGCGTGTAGCCGGGAAGTCCATATGTTGAAAATTGATAAAAATGGAATTTTATGATAATTAAATGAATAAAGTTGACGTTGGTCAAACTTTTTGGTAAACAGACCCGGACCTGTGATTTGACGGCCCCGGAGGGTCCGTAGGAAAATATGGGACTTGGGCGTATGCCCCGAATTGAATTTCGAGGTCCCAAGCCCGAGAAATGAATTTTTAAAGAAAATTATTTCTGAAAATAATAAAGGATTTTGAAAATGAATTATTATGTGAGAACCGCGTTACCGGGCCCGTATTATGGTTCCGGAGCCCGTAACAGGTTTATTATATGTTATTTGTCCTATCTGTGAAATTTGGTGTAAAACGGACTTGATTTGATTGGTTTCGGATCAAAATGAGGAAAATTGGAGTTAATGAAGTTTTGAGGTTTTACAGAATTTGAAATTTTGCTTGAAAGGTGATTTTATGTTCCCGAGGTCCGAATGAAATTTCGAGATCGGGAATGGTTCTGTTGTGTCATTTATAACTTGTCTGCAAAATTTGAAGTCATTCCGAGTAGTTTAGGCCGGTTCGGCGCATTGAGTGAATTCTAGAATTTCAAGTTCTTAGTTTTGATTCAATTTGGTTTTGGGGTTGAATTTTGAATTTCGTTGATGTTCTTCATGTTCCAAAAGTTCGAGAGAGTCCGTATCATGAATACAGACTTGCCGATGCTTTTGGATGGGGTCCCGAGGGGCTCGGGTGTGTTCCAGACCCCCAGGAGCTAAGTTGGAAAAACCAGAAATTTCTGCTATCTGGTTTCCTTCTCTGCGATCGCAGAAGGTGGGTTGCAAACGCGGAGAAGGATTTTGTTGGGTTGTTGATTGTTCTATGCGATCGCAGCTTCCCCTTTGCGATCGCAGAGGTCTGGGTTCCACACCTTTGCGATCGCAGTCTTTCCTTGCGATCGCATAGAGTCGCGTCTGGGCCGGGCGAAGTTTGTTCTTCGCGATCGCAGGACCTCTGCCGCGAACGCAGGACCTTTGCCGTGATCGCAGAAGTCTGGCCAGTTGGCCTTCGCGATCGCAGAACCTCTTCCGCGATCGCAGAGGTCTGGCCAGTTGGTCTTCGCGATCGCATGCCCATTGTCGCGATCGCAGATAAGGAATCCCTGGACAGTTTTATAAAATACGGGACTTAGCATTTTTCCTCCATTTTCATCTTCCTCTTCAAGGTTTTAGAGAGCTCTTCAAGGGACCTTCCACTACTGTTATCGAGGTAAGTAAATTCCATAGTTTTACTAGTTTCAAACACTAATTCCTAGTTAAATTCACTACTAAATCATCTAAAAGTCATATAATTATGTGGTAATTTTAGGGTTCTTGAGGATTTTGGGATTTTCCATGTTAGGCCATGAATTCTTGTATAAATTACATATCTTCGATCCTTAGACTCCGGATAATTGATTCCTTCATGAATTTTCGAAATATCTGAACGTGTGGGCCCGGGGTCGAATTTTAGTATTCTTGGAAGAATAGTAGGAAATAAATAATTAGGCTATGGGTTTGATTTATTGAGCCATTATTGATATACTTGGGTTGATTATGTCTAGATAATACCGTTCCGGAGTCGAATTCTAAAGGAAAGGTTGTGATTGAGGCTTGACTTGCATTTTCGGAGCCGAGGTAAGTGTTTGGCTTAACCTCAGCTCGAGGGATTAGGTATAGAGTCTTATTTTCTATGTGTAACTCATGTCCAACGTATAGGCGTGGTGACGAGTGCCTATGCGTTGCGGTCAAGCATGCCCGTGAGTCAATTATGATGAAACTTACTGTGTTCTTAATATTCTCCGCACTATGAGTAATTGGTGAATTAAAAGTGATACCTTGATGTTGTTTCATGACGTGGAGAGTTAATGAGTTATTTGTTTCAGTTGAGGCTTACACGGTTGAAATTGTATTTCTGATGCGAGGTTGGTTACAGCTGAGACCCTTATCGGGCATTTGTTGATGTTGTAATTGATGATTTCTCCTTGTCGGGACGATAGAATATTATTGAGAATTTCCATGCACTTGAGACTTCTTAGTGTTGACTTTTACATTATATTGTTGCTTTGTTTGATTATTTATATGCACGAGGGGACATTCCGTGCCGAGTGTTATTATATATGCACGAGGGACATTTTGTGTCGAGTGATTGTGAGGTTATGCACGAGGGGACATGTCGTGCCTTTTGTTGTTCATTATCTGTTTGAGAAGTTAAATTCCTGCCTTAATCTTTACATTTCAGTGATTACCTTGTTCTACCGTACTAGCATTTTTGTTGCCCCTTTTACCCCCAGCATGTTCTCCCCGTATCTGTCTTACTTGCTTATTTCCGTCGATATTCTCATGTTATTATATAGAATTGCACAGGTACATATATTGTTGTCGGTCCTAGCCTCGTCACTACTTCGCCGAGGTTAGGCTCGGCACTTACTCAGTACATGGGGTCGGTTGTACTGATGCTACACCTGCACTTCTTTATGTTGTGCAGACTACGCAGCCGGACCCGGTGATCACTAACGGTCAGAGCATCTCATCAGTTCATACAGGAGACATCAAGGTAGACTCGCAGACGTTCGTGGGCCTTGGCGTCACCTTCTACTCTTCACTTTCAGCTTTGTCTTACTTTATACTTCAAAGACAGTCCTATGTACTTATTTTCAGACCTTTGTTTTTAGTAATCTCTTAGACAGTTCGTGAGTATGTGACACCAGTTCTGGGATTTGTATATGGGTTTTACTTCGAAATTTCTATGTTATTTTTGGCTACTTGTTAACCTTCATATTGTTGACCATCGATGCTTTAGTTATTTTATTTGTGTGGGTTGTCAATGAATCTTATCTAGTTCTAATGTTGGCTTGTCTAGCGGGTTCAACGTTAGACGCAGTCATGACCCGAAGGTGGGATTTCGGGTCGTGACGCATAGAAGCGACTCCACTCCACACTCATATAGGTACATCCGTCAAGTGTATTCTGCAGCACAATACATCACCTACTATAGGTTATGGATTATTGGTTTAAGAGTATAGTAACTCAACCTCACATTCCTTGCAGTCTTTCACTATATAAACACACACCTTAGAAAGAGACATAATTTAATATGCATATTTGATCAACTAATGACTTGTTATTACCCCTATGAACTTACTTCATGGGATCTCCAATCACATAGGTTGGGTTATGTCACGACCCCAAATCCGAACAGGTCGTGATGGCGCCTATCGTGAAACTAGGCTAGCCAACCATCACATAACTACACATTCGTTCTATTATAACATTTCAAAAATCAATAATAAGCAGCCAACAGAGTATAAATAATTCCTTCAAGTCTTTACGCCCCAATAATAATCTAACAGTCTAAGCAAATCTCCCAAGACTGGAGTCAATGATCATGAGCATCCAAAATATAAACTAACTCTACTAATGTCTTAATAAATGTCTATGAATCAAATACTAATACTATATGAAGAAGGGAAGTGGAAAAGTTGCGGACGCTGAACAGCTACCTCGAGATCCCAAAGCTGATGATAAATGAACTCGGCGACTACTGCTCTGAACCGGTACCTGGATCTGCACACAGGGGTGCAGGGAGTAATGATGAGTACGCCAACTCAGTAGTAATGAAAATAAATCACAGTCTGAGAATAAGAAATACACAGCACAGATGCACCAATGCACAAAATAATAAAACATCAAGTCTCGATACAGTATACATAAGTTCGAAAACCAATTTCCATAAAACCCTTTGAAACAAGTATATTTATTCAAATATTTCTCAGTAAAACTCTCGGTAATATCAGTTTGAAAAATGAAGTGAATCATAGTCAAAACTCAGTAAAATATCATCATAGAACTGCCCATCGGGCCATAATCATCACTCATAACAATTCCCTCAGCACCTCACCATCACTCAGTATCAGCCCCGCGGGCAACCTCACTGTCACTCATGCCTCCCAATCACTCATCACTCGGCACTCGCACTCAGTAGGTACCTGTGCTCACTGGGGGTGTGTACAGACTCCGGAGGGGCTCCTACAGCCCAAGCGCTATAAACAAGCCACATCATGGCATAAATCACTCTCAGGCACTCGGCCTCTCTCATATCATAACATCCTCACAATTTTGGCCCTCGGCCTCACTCATATCATAACATCCTCACAACATTGGCCATCGGCCTCACTCAGTCAGATGCTCTCAGCATGCCACTCGGGCCATGAATAAAACGGGGTTCTCGACCCAAAATAGTATTTCATTTCAAGAAATAGTAATATTATCAAATAAGAGTGTCAACAATTTTACAAGAAAGACTGAGTGTAAAATCATAGTTTCAAAGTAGTGAGAATATCAGTAAAATAGCCCCCAGGGGGTTAAAACAGATCGGCACTAGGCCCCAAACATGGCTTACAGCCCAAGTATAACAAAACATAGAAATGCTAATAACCATATGCTTTAAAAGCGGTTTCGCAACTCAATAGTTTCCTAAAAAGATACATTTTTTCAAATTTCCAATTTGTGCACGCCCCACACTCGTCATCCAGTGTGTGCGTCACTCCAAATCCGTGAAAGGATGTAAAGTCCGGGGTTTCATACCCTCAGGACAGGATTTACAGACATTACTTACCTCAAACTAGCCCGAAAAGCTACTCTGCAACCCGCTTGCCTCTCAAATCAACTTCCGAGTGCTCCAAATCTATAAAGATCAGATCTTTCTCATTAAATTATGCTAAGGGAATGAATTCCAATTGAAAAATACCAATTTTAGCACAAAACCCGAAATTAGCCAAAACCTGACCCCCAGGCCCGCATATCAGAACTCGACAAATTTTATATCAAACTGTTCTTCATCATCTCACAAGTCCGTACATATAAAGAACTCTAAAATTGGAGTTCGTTTGACCCCTCAAATCATCCCTAAAAGGTCTCATAATCTCAAGCCCTAACTTCACATTTTTCTACTGATTTTGATTAATTAAACACTGATATTTTGATCCTTAATCACATATAATCGAGTTTTAGGGTCCAAAATCCTTACCTCAATGAAGAACAATGATTTTCTCTCTTAAAAATTACCTCAAAAGCTTATTCCCGTTCAAAAATGGTGGAAAAATGGGTATTGGTCGCGGAAGGATTTTAAGTTATACCTCCCAGGTCCGGACACTGTGCGATCGCGGCTCCAGGAGTGCGTTCGCGATGAACAAACTTTACCAGACCTTATTTAACTCTATGCGATCGCGGCCTCCTCTATGCGATCGCGGCCTCCTCTATGCGATCGCATAGAACAAATTTTCCAACAACCTTCTCCAACTCTTCCGGATAGCCTCTAGTATAATGGTCATAACTTTTTGTACAAAACTCCTAATTACAATTGTCTTAACTTTATGAAACCTAGACATCAAGAGCTACAACTTTTAATTTTGGATCATTTTCAAATTCCTTATAGATTGTGAGTTATAAGCTTCCAAAGTCGGGACAGTGCAGCAGAAATTTTACTCTATGCGATCGCGGGAAGCCATATGCGATCGCATAGCACAACTAGATTTTTCCAAATTTTCTCTATGCTAACGCATCCAGATCAATGCTATCTCACTGTACACCTCTGAAGCAAAAAACCAGCAACTAGAAATGGCCTAGAAATGGTCCGAAACCACCCGAAACTCACCCGAGACCCTCGAGACCTCAACCAAAATATATCAACACATCCCATAACATCACACAAACTTAGTGAGCCTTCGAATCACCAAAAACAACGCTAAAACACTAAATTCACCTCGGATTCAAGCCTATGAACTTTGAAATTTTTAAATTCCACCAACGATACCGAAACTATTCAAAACACATCTGATTGACCTGAAATTTTGCAGACATATCCAAAATGACATTACGAACCTGTTCCAACTTTCGGAATTTTATTCCGACTCCGATAGCCTATTTTTCACTGCCGATCGAAAATCGTCAAAAACTAACTTTCGCCAATTCAAGCTTATTTCTACACTGGACATCACAAAAATATTCTGAACACACTCCTAAGTCCCAAATCACCTAACGAAGCTATCCGTACCATAAAATCTGCATTCCGAGGTCGTTTACAAATAAGTCAATTCTCAGTTGACTTTTCCAACTATAAAGCTATTTTTTAGAGACTAAGTGTCTCAATTCTCACTACAGCCATTCTGAACCCGAGCCAACCGACTCTAACACATCATAAACAGCATAACCAACCTATGACAAGGCAATAACAGCAATAATAATGCAAATTCTACGGAACGACCGACCAGGTTGTTACAGGTTACCATCATTTTTGATACATCTCAAATTGGCAAAAGCCTCAACCCCTTGATATTTTACTTATAAGTCACAGAATTGGCCAAATCCTCTTTTGACTACACATAATATGTATTAAAAAATTTCATCTCTAAGCAACTGCTTTAAGACATTATATCTTAATCATCATGCCTTGGCAATCACAATTCATCAACATAATCATTGTCGGTTTAACTCACCAAGAGGTTGCGTAATCAACCTCATTGCCAGACAATTCCAATATCGTAACACCAAACCAAAAGGTGATCACACAATCACTAGTGGATTTTTTACAAATCAGAGATTTACTATCATCATTGTCTCCTTCTAATACAATGTATAATTCACATATAGAATACTAACTCATAGTATTTCTCGAGTAAGGAATAAATCATCTCAATTGAAATGAAACTTGACTTCTATACAAGTGCCCTTTGAAACATCTTTCAACACATATAAGTATTTATTTTCTTTTGGTATCATCCATATTCAAATACCAAGGTAGAATTCTTTAAACATAAAAGCAACTTTAATTTCTACCGAAATATCTCAAATCAGTAGGAAACATGTCAAAATTCAGTGATTTCTTCACTTAAATGACTAAGAGACTCGAAGCAGTATAACTTTTCAAAGCCAGAAAAATCACATATTTTGATCTTCCAATCCAAATTTTGCCACAAAAAATCTCAATTTTATAAGGCTTTATTATAACACTAATAAATAACTTTTCTCACATTTTTCCTTCTTAGGATCAGGCTGATATAACTCTGGACATCACGATCCCCACATTTTCGAAAATTTTAGGGTAAGGAAGTAATCTTTTCACAACTCATAAAAAGTTCTACTTTATAAATAACAATCTAATCATATAACTTCACCCCAAAGATTTTTCTTCTATTTAGCTACATTATTAGATTCAGAAGAATATGAAGGTCTTGTCTCATGTATTATTTTTTACTACATCACATCATCGTAGTAGTTTATTCATATAAATTAATTTTCATACAAAAGGAACCAAGACCTCATATAGCCTTGGAGTAGCTAATAAGTCACGTATAAATTATTTTAAATGACTTTATTTAGATGACCAAATTGATATTCTCATGACTCAAATAAAACTAGTTAAGCCATATTTGAATAAATGTAAGGCAAAATATTAAGAACTCATAAGATTTGAACATCTACCCATACTATATCATGATCAACAAATATTTTAAGAAAGTAACATTTTAATTAAAAGATGGATAAATATTTTTAAAAAGTAGAATATATCAGTTGATATGACACTTATAAGATGAGAAATATAAGCAAGACTGATGATTTTTTTTCTTTATATTTGTCTATTATAAGACAACTTAATATCATTTCTACTAGATCAACTTACCATTAAAAAAAATTCCCCATTATAAAGATTAATGGAAAAAAGGTATAATATGAGCTTTTCCATCATCTCAAAACATAAAATTCACTACATATAATATTCGTATAGGTGAGTGGTAACCAATATAAAACTGAATCTCATATAATTAAAATAGAACAAAAATAATGAATACCATTTTATCAAAAATTATAGATAATGGGAGAAAACATACCAAGTTATCAATATTGAACATTTGATGATTTATTCTATATAATTGATAAGACGAATATGCTAAGTCGAACAATTGCAAGTTTTACCTTCTCTGAAGAAAATATGGATGAACATCGATATACTACCGAGTGGAATTAGAACAATGACTATAATAGTCGTGCGTCCAGCATAGGAGTATTAGCGAAAATATTATAATTGATATTCTCCAAAATAACAACGTGTAAATATCCTTAAAATTATTGGAAAAATATTTGATTAAGGATAATATGATATATCAAAGCTTGAGGCGAGTCAAGGACACTGTCCTTAAGAATATTCAGAAAATTTATCAAAGAAGCCCAACATATAGGAGGAATAAGAAGATTCAGAAAGTTGTATTAGAAAGTATGTCTTTAGCTCTCCAAAGACCATATTTATATATGTGTTGCTCCAACGGCTAGTTAATGGCTAGATAACGGCTAGTTTGACTCTATTAAATGTAAAGTAATTTACTAAATAATAAGTAGATGTAAATAATATTTCAAAAAGAAAATTATTTTCAAACCCTGATAGATATAACCTTTTGAGATACCACTAATTTTTCAAACATAGGGTGTGTTTGGTATGAAGGAAAATATTTTTCGAAAAATATTTTTCAATTTTCCTATGTTTGGTTGGCTTAAATTTTTTGGAAAACATTTTCCTCATCAATTCATTTTTCTTCAATTGCAGGAAAATGTTTTCCATATCAAGAGAAGAGAAAACATTTTTCAAAACTCCTTCTCAACCTTCCCCACTTATTCCTTACCCTCACCAACCCCTCCCCCCACACCCACCCACCTAACTCCACCCCATGCCCTCTCTCCAAAAATATTTTTTTTCGTAACCACCCACCCACCCCCACCCCGCAAAAAAAATTACTTTTTTTTTTAATTTGAAAATTTCTATTTTTTTTCTTTCACCCCCACTCCGCACAAAAAAAATTTCCCCCCACCCCCACCCCCTGAATTTTTTTATTTTTATTTTTTATATATATTTTCAGTTTTACTTTTTTCATCTTTCGGTTTACAGGTTCAAAATTTTACAAGTTCCAAAGATATGAGTTCGGAAATTTATGTGTTTCGAAGTTTGTGGGTTTAGAAATTATAAAGTTTACGGGTTCGAATTTTCGCGGTTTCGAAAGTTTTGCGGTTCAGAAGTTTATGAATTTTGTGCGTTCGGAAGGTTGTTGGTTCGAAAGTTTATGGCCTCATGTTTATTGTATCACTATTATTCATGAATACTCTTGAGAAAATATTTTCCTTGATTTGCGTACCAAACATCAGAAAAAAAATAAGATTACTACTTGTTTTCGAAAAAAATATTTTTCTCGAAAATATTTTCCTTTATACCAAACACACTCATATTGTTCCACATTAGTGTCTCTTGTGTCGTGCTTGAACCCATGAGTTCTTTAATATGTATTTGATCTGGTCATTTGTTGATTTTTGTGTTTGGTGTTTAGTTGGCCAAATACATAAGCTATATTTTTCTAACTATTAGTAAAGAGGTGTTTAATGGGCGCACTTTGAATATTATTGGAATGTCTAATATGAACAAGCCTTAATTCAAGTGTCAAAATGAAAGTTGAAGAAAGCATTAAGGGGCGCTTATGTATTTGGCCTTTTTAGTTTTTCCCATATTTTCCTTGCAAAACAGTAGAAAAATCTGAATGAGTTCTGATTCTGGCCCCAATTTTTTTCACTGCAAAGAAGTTAACGATACCATTCTACATTGATATAATTAGGGATGGAAAACGGAGAGGTTGGATATGAGCGGGTCAATCGGATAATTCAAAAAAATGAATAAGTTATCTGACTCGACCCGTATTTGAGACGGATAAAAAATAAGTTTATCCGGCGGACAATATGGATATCCATATTATCCATGGCTTCTTAAATATGATCACTTATGAGAGCATTCCTAGTCTTCCAAACTTGAGGAACTCCAATTTGAGACTTTAAAAATATAAAAGTTAAACGCATTAATTCTCCATTGGTTATCCATTTGGTTAACCATTTTCTAAGTGGATAGTGACATTGACAAAGCAAAGCACAGATTCCCTAGAATGTTAGAACTCAGACATGACAGAGCTAGTTGGCAGCTCCGCATCGTGAACTGCATCGGAAGGGTATCCGATCTCTCTTTTATGGGTTGTTTTTCTCGTATCTGACCTATCTGAGTTAGCCCTCCCAAGCGGACAAAGAGGTGGGTCATCTAATCTTAAAAAGTGAACGAAAGGAGTAATAAGAAGTGAAAAGGATAGAGATACTTCCCAACCAGAAAGCAAAGTTGGTTCTTTATCCATATTCGATCCATTTTTAAATGGTTCATTATCCAACTCATTTTTTGATGAATAATATGGATGGATAATTAATTTCTTTTAACCATTTTGACATCTCTATATATAACTATGATGTTTCTCATGGTGTTTAGATATTGTTCCTTCTTCTTACTACGGTGCAGGCTTGCGACATTCTAGTTAACCTTTCCAAGTTGTTTTCTCAAAGCTCACAGAAAAACTGAAATGATATTGCAAGCTAAGTTGCTCGGACACAGATGCGAGCAATGGAGGATCTAGAATTTTAAAGAGATGGGTGCTCGCCGATAAAAAATCCGAAAGAAGAGGAAAAAGGAATTTATTTATGGGTGCTCACTCTATATTTATCTAACTATTTTTATAATTATATATGCAAATTTACTAAATTCGATTAAAAGTAATGGGTGCTCGAGCACCCATAAGTGTCCACGTACATTCGTCACTGGATGCGAATGTCCAATACGGGTGCGGATTAAGAGATCGGATCCTTCGATATGTAAATTCTAAAATTCGGGCAGATGTTAGCACGGATATTGGTGGGATCCGGCTAAAATAATTCAAAAAATATAAAATATAAAAATATCTTTAAATTATGAGAAATTTTGTGAAATATAACTTGTAAAGTATGAATCTTTTTTTCATTCTCAAGTTGTGGATAAGTAACAGATTGATTTCCTAGATAAGGTATGTCATTTTTTTCAAATTAACCCTAGTTTTGCATCCGGTGCGGATTTCATATCCACACCCATACTAGTGTCGCGTCGATACGGATGTGGCACCTAAACTATCATGTCGGAGCAACTTAGATTGCAAGTAATGTGAATAAAAGTTAACACGTGCTACTCTGGTTGGGCTTCGAAAGAAAATATAATAGGAAATTTTACACCCTATAGAAAAGCTTTATACCCTATTTATTTTAAATAAACAACATTTAAAAAAATTATATTATATAGCTACCTTTTACCCTTTATAGCAAAATATCTAATTATGGTTACATCCTACCCTTAAGTCACCATATACGCTTATTATTATTTATTTTTCTCTCTCCTTTTTCAGATTTTCTCTCACCTAATTACCGTAAAACTCAGAAATCATGTTCTCTCTCTCTCTTTTTTGATACACTTTACTTTTTTCTACAAAACCATTTCAGACATCTTCTCCCACTATTCTCACTCCACAGTTGAATTATCTCCCATTGACTAGGTCTCCCCCATTCGCACTCCCAGTTGAATTCTCTCTAAAATATCGATTTTATTTTATGATACAATTTTTTGGGGTAAGTATTTAGCTTTTTCGATTTTGATACATGTATTTTCAAGGGCTGCCTTCTTCAGATCTAGCCTGTAATGGTTCTCTACAACCTGGTTAGTTACGGCCTTGGATATGCGGCGGAATTCCTTCTTCATTGCATATTTGTTTAGCAAGCTTGGAGGCTTGTTCTGTTTCTTGGTCTTTGTTGTAGCAAGCAACACAGATTGATCTTTGCCTCCAGCCTGGATAGTCACAGTTTTCTTGTTTGCTAGGCCAAAGTGCTTGTAAGAGTGAAGATTGTAAAGATTATTAGGCTCATTGCTAAACACAACACCAGCGCTACCATTGCCGAACTCCTTCACTAAAAAGGAGTTGTTGTTCTTCAAGATTTCCCACACTAATTGCCCTGGTACTGTTTCCATTTTCTCACACCACAAATAACCCAAATTGGGGTTTTACTTTGACGGCCTGAAGAAGGAGATGCAGACAGCCTATGACAAATCGAAATAAGTCCAAGTTGAGAAATCTTCCAAAGAAAAAAATATTCCAGTTGCGAAAAAGAGAAAAAAAAATCTATGAATGATGCTTTATGTGTCAAAGATTAAGAATGTTGATTCGGGAATTTTTACCTCCTATAGCAAAGGTTAATGTATTCAGGTGTATTCATATGTATTCAACATAATATTCAACATCTTGCATCCATATGAATACAACAAGTTGTATTCATATTAATTTAATAGGTTGTATTCATATGTATTTCAACTGGATATTTGAATACATGTATTTAATATTCAGAGATCAAATACAATCCCTGATACAAAACGTTGTTTTGCATTTACTTGTATTTGTATGTATTCAAAAAAAAAAATTAGTTCCGATGAATAAAATATTACATCTTTTTACAATACAATCATATTGTATGTATATAACAGATTGTATTAATATGTGCAACAGATTTAGTTTTATTTATATGTATTCAAAAAAAAAAAAAATCTGACACACGAAAAAAAATAGAAAAGGAAAGAGACAGACAGATTGTATTCACATATATTCAGATGTATTCGAATACAGATTTAGACCTTCATATGTGTATAACAGATTGTATTAATATGTGCAACAGATTTAGTTTTATTTATATGTATTCAACAAAAAATAGAATCGGACACATGAAAAAAAAAATAGAAAATGGAAGAAACAAACAGATTGTATTCACATATATTCAGATGTATTCGAATACAGATTGTATTAATATGTACAACATATTTAGTTGTATTTATATGTATTCAACAAGAAAAAGAATCAGACACACGAAAAAAAATAGAAAAGGAAAGAAACAGACAGATTGTATTCACATATATTCATATGTATTCGAATACAAATTTAGACCTTCATATGTGTATAACAGATTGTATTAATATGTACAACAGATTTAGTTGTATTTATATGTATTCAACAAAAAAAAGAATCTGACACACGAAAAAAAAAATAGAAAAGGGAAGAAACAGATTTCGCGTAAGAAAACGATTTATGGGTGATGTAATTGGGTTAATATTAGGAGTCTATTATGTTAATTTATACACTTTCCATTAAAAAAATCTGTCAGACCTGGAATTGCGCAGTTTACGTTACGACATACAGTCGAATACAGTCACATACACCCACATACATTCGTCATCCAGCTGTAGCTCCATATTTCGCGCCTATTTTTGCTATTGTATTCATGAATACAGTAGCTTAAATACATCTAATACATCTTATAAAAACAGAAAACGTATCTATAATCCGTAATATAGCAAATGGTATTTATAGATAGCTAATTACCATTAAAAGATAGTGCTTTATGAAAATTTCCCAATATAATAAAAGGAAAAATGACATTGTCTAGCCGGTACAAAATAATAGCCGAAAAATGTATAAAATTTATATACATTATGTATGTTATATACAATAAATAAATAAATTTTATACACTATTTCGACTACCAGATATAAATAGTTTTTGGCGCAGGCTAAAAGTGATAATACCCTGCTATAATACTCATAAGTCAATTAAGCTCACTTGTTGATACGCTTTTGATGTTCAGTTAACTAAAATTTGGTCAAACTAAATTAACTTATGAAGTGAAGCAATTTTTGTCACGAGCCAAAACCTATGGGTTGTGATAGCGCTAGACACACTGTCAGGCAAGCCAATCCCTTAATCAGTTGAAATACCTTCATGTTTAACAATTTTGAAATCGTTGCCTTTATTGCATTTCATAATCAAATAAATAAATAAAAATTATAAATTAAACACGACAGGGAATCCATTTAATTCAATAAAACAAGACTCAACACATCCCCAGAACCCGGTGACACAAGTACATGAGCAATTTCTAAGAATTTATACAATTATACAACGCTTGTCCGAAAAACAAATTGGACAAAGGTAATAAATATAAAATGTAAGTACACAGAAGGGAGACTCCGGCAGCTGTGGAACGCCTCTGGATGAATGCAGCCCGTATAAGTCTCCAAATCAATCACTGTACTATAAAGGTACATGTGCAACAAAATGCACAAAAAGTGTAGCATGAGTACATATACATATATGTACCCAGTGAGTATCCTGTCTAATCTCGAAGAAGTAGTGACGAGAGGTCGACTCGATACTCACTAAGGTCAAACGGTAATAGTATAAAACAGGATATAAGGAGAGCAGTAGACATGTAAATAGTGCACCACAATTATGAAGAGAATACAAAGTTTCCAAGTAAATATTGAAAGCAGTAACAACTGACCTATCTCTTTTCCCCAAACATCTGTCAAATCATAAATCAGGAAAACGGTACCAAACAATCATGCACACACAGGAGTAAGACAACCGACTGGAGTCATAAGGAAGAATAGCTAGGCACTGCCGGGGATCGACCGGCCCGTACCAAGAGTGCATGCCTACCATTAATCATGCCTACGCACTGCCGGGGATCGACCGGCCCGTACCAAGAGTGCGTCTATCAATGTAGTCATATCATATCATAGTAAAGAATAGCTATGCACTGCCGGGGGTCGACCGGCCCGTACCAAGAGTGCATGCTCAATAATAATCCTGCCTACGCACTGCCGGGGATCGACTGGCCCGTACCAAGAGTGCGTCTATTAGTGTAATCATATCATAGTGTAACTTCATCCATGCACTGCCGGGGATCGACCGACCCGTACCAAGAGTGCATTCTTAATTAGTTCCATGTGCACTGCCGGGGATCGACCGGCCCGTACCAAGAGTGCACTATAAATCCGACGTGGCGTACGGCCCGCTCCCATAAGAGTGAAGGAAGTTACATATCGCTCGCGAGATGTAAATTTCAAAGCGATAACATGCGCACACAAAATGTAAAGTTCATTTCACCACAATCCTTTCCCATTATT
>ML275200.1:1071-51255 GCA_005239495.1 Nicotiana undulata | reverse complement strand
GTCATTTCAAGTCCGTTTTACACCAAATTTCACAGATAAGTCACATAACATATAATAAACCTGTTCCGGGCTTCGAAACCATAATACGGGCCCAGTAACACGGTTTTCACATAATTATTCCTTTTCAAAATCCTTTATTATTTTCAGAAAACAATTTTCTTTAAAAATTCATTTCTCGGGCTTGGGACCTCGGAATTTGATTCCGGGCATATGCCCAAGTCCCTTATTTTCCTACGGACCCTCCGGGACCGTCACATCACGGGTTCGGGTCCGTTTACCAAACATGTTGACCAAAGTCAACTTTATTCATTTGATTATCACAAATTCCATTTTTCATCAAATTTCAATATAAAGACTTCCCAGCTACACGTCCGGGCTGCGCATGCATATCGAGGTGAGATTAACGGAGGCTTTCGGAGCCTCGGAACACATATATAGCTAAAATTACTTAGGATGACCGTTTGGGTCATCACAAAATCAATAACCACACGTAACTCAACATCAAGTACCCAATGTGCATGCAGGGAAAAGACAATGACACCATGCCACACAAACCCGAAAAAACATATGTGCAATTAATCATGCATCACCCAAATACCCATCTCGCTTAATTTTCGCTATAAGGCCCCAATAGAACCGCACCATGTGTGCATATAACCAATGAGTCACAACCCATCGTAGCATAGAAGGGTAACTCACGGAACATATCAGAACACGAATAAGCTCAACACTAACCGAATGGCGCATCCCTCACAATGGAATACAGAGTTTACTTATCTGACCCAGTGTAGAATACACATACTTATTGGGACCATCAATGAACCCCAAATCAACTATGGCCACCCACAATAGATAAGTAACCTTCCGAAGGTCCACAATGACTAAATCGTAACACTTACTATCATATGGCTAGCTCTAGCCACAACTTCACCATCCACAACCACGAAACAATCAATTTCTGGGAACTCCAAGCCTCCAAATCCATAAACACACAAATCACCTTATCTGATCCCAACTTTACCACTCAGATGACTAACATATCTCTCTTACGCAATCATCCCACAAGGAATACTTCTATAATTCCTTCGTTCCACATAGAAAAATCTGAATATCAATAGTCGATCAACTACGCGAGTACCGCAAAACCAATGAAGCATCTACGAGTCAAAACATAGTGCACCTTCTCAAATCTGCACCCTTCTCACTCAATACCAAATAGTAATAGAATTCATCTAATCATCAGATACCGTCCATGTTGCCTAGGATTTGTGTCCTTCCCTTCCAAATTGACCTGTGACCTTGCACATGCAAATGTCAATCCCACGCAACACACCGCATCTACATTGATATCATGTGAAGAGTACACGAATCTCATAATCAACTCTGAGTCACAAGCAGAATACATACCCGATCAGTCAAAAACATTCCAATTGATCTCATCCCGGAGTAAATCCCAATACCCAACATATTCCTCACGCAGGTAGGAAATATCAATCTCAAACCGTGGTATAAATCATCGAGAACTCTTTGGAATCCATTTGAAAATAACCAAACTATCAGAACCGAATCCCTCTAACTCTACCAAGCTATGCAGGTCACCAAAACCCAAGAGCGTTACCACGAAACACCTATAGAGACTCGCCACCTCATACGTACCCAAAGAACCAATCATACCCATTACTGTGATGATCCAACCTATTATCAAACTATCCTATTTCTCCGAGCTCCTCCCGAATTACCCTCAAGTTGACACTTATCCTTGCCAGAATACCATGATCCTTAACAAAAACTCACCCCACAAACTCTAGCATAGAACCACACCGCCCTAAGGCCCATAAGCCGCTGAATTCCCTCTAAAGTACCCCAAAAGTATTAAAACTAAGACACCACTGTGAAGAGACATTTTGTGAATCCAAAACAATTTCCTTCACCTTATTTAATGCTGAAATGCTTAATCCATAATGATATAAAAATTCCACAAGTCTCGACACTATCAAACTTTAATATCAGATTCTAACCATATACAAATCTGGTAAACCAATGTGATCATGACATTGTAGGTTCTTGTGATGGGACGGATNCCATAAATTCTCCGATCCAAATGGCAGAGAAGTTTCCATATTTATACCTTTTCTTGTTGGAGGGGCGACCGTACGTTAAACTACCAAAGAAACTAGGGTAAACCAATGTGATCATGACATTGTAGGTGCTTGCGATGGGACGGATGCGACTTCCCTCAGTTGGTTTGGGTGGCATAGCCCGTTGCATAAGTCCCCCCCTTTTTTTATGCATTTCTTTAGTCTTTAGGGAGCCAAAGCTTGACTTTACTAAACTAATAAATAAGGCTCGCGCTAGGCGCTTACCTTTTTTGGCTGTAGGGTTGGGGTGGCTTGCTGGGTTAGAGTGATAGAAAGAAAGGACTGGGGGCAACCATGCATGGTACTTCTCGACCCTGTCTCCGAGGGACAGTTGAACTAGCGACTCATGAATGTTGTTGGGTTAGATGAGCCAATAACTCGAAGGCGTTCGGTCTGTTTTTAAATTCTCAATTGCAACATATAAATCTTGAAACAATAAGAACCATTCTCGAAAGTCATCCACCCTACTCAAATCTTAATTGCACCGCCCAAATAGGCCGAACGATTTGTGCCCCACTAGCACGACAACACCCAAAGAACTAACCACACCCTAACGCAACAAAGAAAATTCCTACTCTATGCACACTATATCCTTCACGAATAACCACTCAATCATTCCATGATTTCCATATACCCATAGAGTGTAATACAACCCGTATCCAGAAATTTCCTTACTCGATTCATCCTCGATCTCAACCTCTATAAGTCATAACTGATTCACAAGTATATCTCAAACTGAAACCATTACAACACATAACTGTGCAATAAATTCGTCGATAGCAGACTCCCCCACTTGGCTCAAAGACATGGAATAAAACATATGATAACTCGCAATAACCTTAATCCATTACTTCCACAATACCGCAGTAAGATTCAACTAAATCCTTCATAAGACCATGTAACACAAACAATATAATGCCTCAAATCATTTGCTAATATCGCGTTCATGCTCGTGACAGTCAAGCCAACCTCCTCAAGCGATCCAAACTCAGGTTCTACACATAAGCCACCGGTAAGAGAAAACTCTCGACAACAAAAACATAGGGATCACACAACCTCAGGACACCTCGCATGTGATAACCCGCATGCGTAGCCTCAAACTGACATCTCTCTATGCCCTTTCATAGCCACAACTCATAGGAAATCACTTATTCTTCCTAAGTCTAAACTCATCAACAAGGCATGAGAACATAATTTGTTCTACAGTTAAACAACATGAAAGAACCTCCAATACACTCATAACTCGAGATTATATGTCACATCAAAACAGGAATCGAGCATCTAATAGTTCTTTTTACATCTCAAGCAAACTCTTCTCGTCACATTCAATCCATCTGAACACATCCCGTAGTCACATCATACTCATCATATAGCTATCCAACCACTCATCGAGTCATAAATTCAACACATGGGATACTACCGGACATATAAGTTCAAAAGTACATGCTCGCACAACCGAAATTCCCGTGCTCAAGCTATAGTAAAAACCCAACCTCATGTCCTTTAGACTACCCCATCATCAGGACACAGAAATCATATCTCGCACCTCATCCATGGAATCGCAAGTCGTCGATACACAACTGATAGCGAGCGCTCATATGCGCATACGAATGCGTGGAATGAATTCAAAGAGTTACGCTTCAAGCTGAATCAATGTCACACGATAAGGAAAGAAATATGGGGCGTATATCCTAAATGTCTTATAGCCTCTCGAAGATAGGTATTGATGTCATCATACCGATCCGCAAGACTCTGCTAGACACTTGTTCATGACTTGTAGAACCTATGAACCTAGAGCTCGGATACCAACTTGTCAGGACCCAAAATCCAACTAGTCATGATGGAACCAAACTAACCCACTAGGTAAGGCAATTAACAACTATCCAATTTCAATGATATTTAATAAGATAATTAAGTAAAGAAATTTTCTGAATCTTATACATTTCCCAAGGACTGGTAATACAAATCATGAGCTTCTAAGATTAAAATTTACAATGCTGGTGTGAAATAAGATTACATCATATACCAGAATGATACATAAACGAATTTTTCATAAGTCTAGAGCTACCATGAATAAGAGGCAGTTATAACCGGAACGCAAGTACATCTTCAAATCCAGCTCCCGTCAATCACAACAACGTCAGCAGGCAGCATCTGCACGCAAGGTGCAGAAGTACAATATGAGTACAACCGACCCCATGTACTCAATAAGTAACAAATCCTACCTTAGGTTGAAAGTAGTGACGAGCAGGAACATAGGTCGAAGTCCAACACCAATAGCCAACAATAGTATATAACCACATAATTAAATTAATAAAATGAGTAACTTAGAGATAAAATGCTGAGCTCATTCACAGTTTGGAAAGATAGGCATGCTTTCAAAGTAACCAAAATCCTTTATCGAAATCGCCAAACATATGAGTAAGTTTGAAAACTGTAATTTTCCCAAAAAGCTTTCTATAGGTAAATGTTTTATTTTCAAATGGCATAAGGAAAAAGCATCTTTATTCCTACATGTTAATATGTAGGTGAAATCATGAATGTCACCAAAACTGGAGTAGCATAAAGAAATACATCTATATGCATGTATCTCAAGTACGTATGTCAAATGCAATGTATCTCAGTGATGAACTCATGTACTCACACTCCCAAAGTACTCAATCTCACTGTCTCACATTTTTCACTCGTCATGCCCAATCACACGACACAATCAGTCACTAGGTACTGAACTGGGGAATGCAGCCCAAACATAACAACAGCTAGCAACTATGCTCACTAGGGGTGTACAGTCTCCGGAGGGGCTCCTTTAGCCGAAGCTCTATAATCCGCACGGACATCTCACGTGCTGCACGGACTACTCACGGGCTATAGTATCAATTTATGGATCTACACGAATAGCTCACGTGCTATAATATCAATATCTGGATCCACACGGACAACTCACGAGTTGCATAGATAATTCACGTGCCATAGTATCAATATCTGGATCCGCACGGACAACTCACATGTTGCACGGACAAATCACGTGCCATAGTATCAATATTCTCACAATCAGGCCCTCTGCCTCTCTTAGTCATCAATCTCTCCAGTCGCTCAGCTCACAACACTGGTGTTGAACAACCCAAAATAAATGATATGAGAAGTGGCAATAAACAATAACAAAGACTGAGATGTGATATGTAATGATGTATGCGGCTGAATACATAACTGAAATCAAGCAAATAACTCAACAGCAAAGAACGACCACGATGAGCCCCACTAGTACCAGCATATAGCCTAAACATGATATCTAGCATCATTACAGCTCAAGTGCTCTAACACATAGAGTACAATAGAAATGTTTAGATAAGATGACTACACAGTTTTATGAAATCGACTAAATCACAATTTACACGGTGGACACTCACACGCCTATCACCTGGCAAGTGCATAACCTCAACATGAATCACATAACACATAATTCGGGGTTTCATACCCTCAACGATGCTCCAAAAATGCCATCCCGTGTGTACCAATCTCTGAGAGGCTCGGACTAGCCAAAAGAAACTCAAATACATCAAATAATGCCAAGGAAAAAAAACCAATCGGTAAAGGTTGAATATTTAATAAAAATCCCAAAATCGACCAAAAAGTCAAATGCGAACCCCTACCTCGGAACCCGACAAAACTCATAAAATCCGACAACCCATTCAATTACAAGTCCAACCATACTAGTTTCACTCAAATACAACTCCGAAACGATGTTTAAACTAAAAAATTAATTGGATGAATTTTTTGACAACCCCAAATTTAACTTTGAAATCATCAATCATATGCCAAAAAACAAAGTTGGATTCATAAAATATAAGCAAAATAGAGTATATAACACTTACCCCAATCCATATGGTGAAAATTACCTCCAATAATTATCCAAATTCTAGCTCCCCAACTCAAAATATTACCAAATGAACAAACCTGTGATATTAAGTAGTTTTGCCCAACTGTTCTACCTCATTTTGTGTGCCAAACGGCTCCGAAACTCATTTTTGATTTCTCCAATGAATTCCTTGCGAAATTTCAGTCAAGTTAAGCTTTTGAAGCTCTCCATTTGACCTCATGAAGGAGATATGTTGGTTTCAATATTTGAAAATAGTGTAGATTTTTAAATACAAAGTTAGTGGCTATTTCGTAATCAATTTAAAAAATCTAGCAACCTAGTTCTTAGTAAAATGACCATAAAATTCTCGTACAATGTCCAAATTTGACGAATCCTTTTTTTCACGACTCCGTAATTACGATACATATCTAATGCTTCAATAAAAATAGAAATAGGAGCTCATATTTAATGTGATACCATTTATGTTTGAAGAAACGACGTCGAAACATAAGAAAAACGAGCACAATACAACCCTAACCTATTTGAAACTCACCCAAGCCCCTCGGTACCCCGTACGAACATACCAACAAGTCCCATAACATAACACGGACCTACTCGAGGAATCAAGTCACGCATAAAAATATTGAGACAGTGAATCGCATCTCAAATAAAACTAAATGAACTTTCGAACTTTCGACTTCAAAAAACTCGCGCCCAAACATATCTGATCACGTCCGATTGACTAAACATTTTGCACACAAGTCCTAATACATCATACGGAGTTACTCATGCCCTCATACTATCGAGTAAAGTGAAAATTCTCAAAATGACCGGTCGGGTCGTTACAGGTTCGTGTCGCTTGACCCTCAACATTGTACACCTTATTCTGGATCGGGCCAAAGGACCTCGACAGAATATGCGTTATTTCGCTAGTAATTCGGATATTCACGAGGTTATCCTTCCACTGATGTCTTGAATTCTATATGGTATTTCTTATCCGTTTGATACTAGCACTTGACCTATCTGAGTTGTTGAGGTAAAATACAAGACTGAAAAATTCACACTTTTGAAATTTTTTTTAGAAGACTACGTAACTTACAGATTTACCACATTATTGTTGTGTGCTTCATACATGCTTATGATTTATTATATTGCTTTATTAGACCTCAAATAAGTGTGGATGTCGACACCTTGTCACTACTTCTTCAAGGTTAGGCTAGATACTTACTCGGTACGCGTTGATTTACGTACTCATGCTACACTTATGCACTAAATGTGCTGGATCTGACAGGATTAATTGATGGTTATCTTGGCACGTAGGGGAAACTGCTGAGGAGACTTTATGGTGAGTTGCATATCATGCTACGTATCGTAGCCCACAGAGTCTCCATCGTACTATTTACTCTATCATGTCTTATTTACATTCTGGGCAGATGTTGTATTATTATCATAATCCTTAGTGAATGCTCATGCACTTGTGACACCAGGTCTTTGGATGTTTTAGATGTTGTTGTGATTTTACTCAGCATTTATACACTTTTATTATCATTTCTATTTAAAGTGTAAGTATCCATGATTTTAATGCGTTGATTTCCTTATCTAATAAAATTCACGATTTCAAAAATAATAAAATGTGCAATCAAGTTGGTAGTTCACCGGTTAACAGCGACGTTTGGTGCCATCACGGCCTATAGTGAGTTTTGGGTCGTGACATGATTGTTTTAGAAATGTTTGTTCATTTTGTTGGGATATATACTATTAAACATGGGGTTTGGTTTAGATACGGTATTTATTATAAAATTAATTATTTTTCAATTTTAATAAAGTTTTAACTAAATCATATATTAGTTTGTGTTTATTGCTTATATTGTAGATGATTTAGTGTATAGAGTTTAGCTTATACATGAAAGATTAAGTCATCGGTTCTTATAAGTATAAAGTTTGAGTTCACAATCTAATGATTGAATTGGACAAACCATCATGGACGATTGTAGCACAAGATTAAATATAGTTTATTTAGATTTTGGGAAATGTTTAGTTCCAACTTCCCGTGATACTACATTTTGTATGTATTGAACGGACCAAGTAGAGATAAGTATTTTATGCTAAATTAATAAAATAAACTCTCTGCCCATTAAATGTACATATACTCTTAATCTTGATATAATTATTATTAGTTGTATATATTATTATTTTTATTTTGATTTATTAAAAGGTGAGAACCTTACATGGGTCAAAATGCATGGTAAATTGGATAATAATAATGTACATTGGCGAAGTAATAGTTAATTGATGAAATCCATGCCTCGGTTTAGTGATTGATGAACATACCTTTATGAAAGCTTATAAGTTTTTACGTGTAAACACGGTAGATGGATTTTGTATCTGATACATGACATAAGTCAAGTGAAAGTCTAAAGGAAATAATCAATAAATTAAGTCGTCGGTAATTTAATTTAATTGATTAATATCTGAATCTTAATATGAGGAGTTAAATAAGATTTAATAAATTAATTTCGAAATTGAACAAGGAGTGCAAATACTATTTTTTAGTGGAATAATTCTTAATTGATTATGGTGGATATTAATTTCAAAAATTCTAAATTAATTCCATAACTGGAAGCCTTGTTAAATAAAATATGTGGTCCATGTTGTGCCTAAACAATATGAAATAAAGGATTCATTTTCCAGGAGAAAAGAAAACCCAACAAGTATTGGAAAAGGGTTTTGACCCTTAAAACTTGTGCTATAAATACATAAGGTTTTCCACTAGAGGGAGCAGAACAAGGTGCCAATAATTTCAGCCAAGTTTTCCTAGAAATTTTGCCCATATGAAATTACTATTTTCGGATATTATTTGGGTAATACAGTGGAAGACCGTGGAATGTTCAGGTATCGTAATCTTTCTGATGGTGGAGATTTCATTGAGTTGATAGATGAGCTTTGTTCACGCTTCAAGAGGTAACCCACGAAACCCCGACTATACTAATTGTCTAGATTATATGTGATTTTAATACTAAAATTGCTTCCGCTTCTTGAAATAATCCATCACAGTTGTGTAAGGAGCTTCTTCCAATGAAAGGTGTACACATAAAAGGGTTGGGATTTAATAACTCAACTTCTACTGTCTCATATATATGGTAAAAATTTAAATTATATATATATATATATATATAACGTATACCAAATGCTTAAAATTTTAAATCAGTCTCTAGTACAAAACATGTTTGTCGTAAGGACAATAGACCACGAGAGGCCAACATTTTTTTGGTAGTCTCTTGAGTATGCAAATAATAGAAAATTACTTGAGAATCTATATTTAACTTTACAACGTTATGAATCTATATTCTATAAGATGCAGTCGTGTTTCTATCAATGATGTTCTCATGTTCGTTTACATCTAAAAGACGAAACAAAAGATTATCAAGTCAATCGAAAAAGTAGATCTTAGGTGATCTTAGGTAAAGTGTGTTTAATTTGTCGAAGAAGAGAACTAAGCTTGAGCGTATGAAGCTGCTGCAAAAAAGATTTGGTGGTTGAGGTTGATAAGCATAAGCTTGAAACGTGAGCAACAGTCATATACACAATTAAATAGGATACACAACGGCCAATATTTTTTAAAACAATGATAAATGAATCGGATGTGAGTAAATCACTCTCTGTGAAAAGATGGTGGAAATTTAGAACTTCCAAATCTATAGGGGTAGTTCTTCAGAGTTAAATATTGTAATAGAATTCATCCTTCCAAGAAAATGAAGAATAAGAATGACTCTCATGGTTGGAAAAATGTAATAGAGTCCATAGAAAAAGCTGAAAAACATATATTGTGGAAATGGAATAAAGGGAAGGTCAGTTGATGCTGGGATAATTAGCTAGGTATTGGTGCTCTGGCTGGCCTTGTCCAAACATGATAAACCTTATAATACGAAGATGCTCAAGCAGGTTAGGATTGGCAGGTCCCTACATTTTGAAGAGCTCAAAAACATTCCTTAATATATTATTGAGCTTATTCAATCATGTAAGCTTAGAGATCCTAATATTGCCGATGGTGCTATCTGGAAGCCCTCGTCTAATGGCTTGTTCACAACCTCCTCGGCTTTGCAAATTGTGAGACACGCAAGAAATAATGCTCCAATATTACAGAAAGTGTGGCATAAATATCTTCCATATAAAATGTCCTTTTTTGATGTGGAGAATTAATAAAGAGAAGTAACCATTTGATGACATCATAGCAAATTTTGTACAAACAATTTGTCTTCAGATGTATGTGTTGCCTCCACTCACTAAAACTATGCATAATACTTTTGTCAATGGTGAGATGGCCAGAAATACATGGAAATTCTTTGGGGCGTCATTGGGGATCAGATGGTATGATAGTCATATACTCAATATAATCAGTAGGTGGTGGAGCGCCAAAACAATAAACAATGTGGTCCATGTCATTATCAAAATCCCTCATGTTATTAATTGCTGGGAGATCTTGAAAGTTAGGTGTGCGTCTAGGTATGGAGGTATTAAAATTTGCTTAATTAGAATTTATTTCAGGTTCTTTCTCATCTCAAGTGGGTAATCTCTAAACAGAACGTACCCATAGTTGACTTTATTTCTTGTTCTGGAAGAGACATAGCGTTAAAATCGAGATAAAATAGAAGATAGCTTGCTTCCGGGATCAGGGCTTCTGAAGGCAGTAAATACAAGTATTAGTAGACAAGAAATAAAGTATTACTGAACTTTTGAATAGCATATAGGATAAGTTTGTTAGAAAATTCATGTCCCTTACAATAACTGTTGAAGTCACTATTTATAGTTGCACCTACGGAACAAGGTCCTAGGATCCAGCCACTCTTAAATGAAAATTATGGGGGCTATTGAAGAATGTGTAACGGAAGGCTATGAATGCCAAAATTCTCTAAAATGGACTATGTATTTAATATTTCAGAATATTCCTTCCTAATTGAATTCCACCAGGTGACATGCATTCGTTTGTTTTTATTAGTTATATTCTTATCGGGGACTTCCTGGTGCCAACTGGAGCTGCTACCTCCGATCTTTGTTTCCATCTGTCTCGCTTTCCATCTGTCTCTGATTTCACGTGTCGCTCTATTATATGATTATTTAATGTGAACCAATTTTATCCCATATAGATAGTCCCCCTACTTTACGATGGCATATCTTTTTATCATCAGAAAGATGGTGAAGATACCTTTCTTGGAGAGATATTTTCTGACCTCCTCTAAAGCGTTTCTGACGCTTGATTTGATGCACGTCTCTCTGTATTTAAAGTCCCAAACACGCGTCACTCCACAATTTTTCAATACTTTTTCCGGTTCTCGAGGTAATCATGGCCACGATTTTAGCCACTTATTCCTTTACTTATCCTCCTCATCCTTCTTCTTTTACACTTCACATATTCTCATACTCTCTCAACTTCTTTGCATCCAACTCTTCCTAGGTTTCACTCCTCTTTAATCTTCTTCTTCAATGAACACTTACTTCCATCTGCTAATCATTGCCTCCTCTTCGAAGAACTCCAGCTTTTTGAAAAACAAAGAAAGCACAGATGATGCTGCTCCTCCTACAGTGGGCATCATTATCCCAGAAGGCTCAATACAACCAAGGATTCTGAGGAGAAGTTTCCATCTGCTAACTCCCGCACTTGAGTTGTTAGTGTGTACCATTCTTCCATTCGTCCTTCTAACATTCCTGCTTTGTAGGAAGACTGTGGTTTCCATGATTTGAACATCATCGCCCCCGATTTGGCGGAGCGAGTAACCTTCCCAAATAAGGGTTTTACATACGTTTACACGTATCCCTTCACTTTGGGTCCATTTTCAATGAGAGTGGGACTTGACCCCATAATTTTGGAGTTTTGCTACAGTTATCAAGTCTGCTTGGCACAGGTAAAACCTTTTGTTTGGCGGACGGTAGCTTGTCTACGGCAGCTATGCCAAGGAGAGGGGGAAGAACTCTCCTTAGCCCACATGATGAATCTTTACTCCCCCAAAATCTTTCGTGGGGCAGTATTAAACTTCAGCAAACGCGGTCACCATGCTTTGCTCACCGACATGGATGATGACAATGATTGCGGATGGATATAGTGGTTCATTGTAGTTGCCACTAGAGACATCATCCCGATAACAACTCTAGTTTTTCCCATGTCATGGTCTCGTACACGCAAGTTCAATGCATCTCGTTTCCTTGACCAAAGGTTGTTCCATGATGTTATTGATCATTCTCTTTTCATGACTTCAGCAACTTGGTAGACACCTCAAAGGGATTAAGGCTTGGAGCAGTGGGTCCAGCACTTTCTAGATATTACCATGCATGAGAGCCTCCGGTGGAAAGAACTAGCCCTCATATACGGGTGGAAGGCCAAAAATCATGGTATGTTGATTCTCGAACTAATCTTGTTCCTACCTCGCGTATAAGAAAATTGGCTAACTTCACTTTCCATTGAATTCACGTCTTCCGCAAGGATGTGTTACCATACCCGAGGAGGATATTTTGGTTGATCCCAGAGATGCAGTGAAGTTGTTGTATGAGGCTTTCACTCCAGCGGGTGCCATCGGACCTACTTCTGGTGCAGGCGTTTTATCTCAAAGTCTCCGATCGGAAAGAAAGCAATAAAAAAGGCGATGTTCCTCTACGGTTGGGGTAAAAATAAAAGGGTGAAGAACGTCGCGCCCGAGCCTTTCGTAGCCACTATGGTAATCGATGATGATGGGGGAGCCAACGATGAATGGGATTCCATACAGAGGAGACGACGACCTCCATCATCACAACATAATGGTTAATTTGAATATCAAATAACACCAACCGAGGATGACGTACAAGTGCTAAAAGGAGAGTGCTATATAGTGGAAGATGTCAACTCTCGCTTCCGAACTCCAGTTGTTGCTTCTGGTACTGTGAGGCTGCTTACCGATTCGCTTCCGTCTTTGGTTAATGAGAAACCAATAAATAGCACTACTTTTTCCGCAGTTGCTTCTCAGCCCACAATACCATCAGCTTCAACTCCATCGCTAGTCATGCCTTCACCACCAGCAACTACTACATTATCCTGAGACAGCGGCTGATCCGCCTACTTCTTCTAGGGGCGCAAACGCCTCTCTTCCCCCAAGTCCTGGGGACAAAGTAGTTTTGTTTTTTCTTTCTCTTCCCTTTGTTTATCTTTTTCATACTTTTGTACTTGTGTTGTTTGGAACGTTCGTTATATAAAAGTGCTTTTTCATTTAAGCACTGGGAAAATTTTACTTTTTTGCGTCGAGTTACGCAAGGCTTCGGGTGCGTTTTTTTCCTGATAGAATTTGGATTTCGAGCATAAATGTTTTCTGGAACAAACCTTTACTGTGAGGTTTTTATTCTGGCACTAGCATTTGAAGTACTTGATTAACTTTCAAATGACAAAATTAATTCATCGTTTGGATAAGAAAAAAAAATAGAAGGACTTTAATTTATTCCTTCCGTTTTCAAAGTACCTAAGCATTCGTTGTGCTGAAAAGAAATTGTCATTACTTGTGGTTAATTTGTACAACTTGTTTCTATGAGGCTGGCCGCACAGTCCCTGGTCCCAATGATACATCCTTGTTCTAGAATTTTGTAGTCCCAGTTTATGTGGCAGTTATGTTATCGTATTCATATCATCCCCCCCAGTGATCGAATGCAATGAATGAGAATTCGAACACGAGAAGTCTTGTTCCTTTGATGACTCCACTAGTGAATGATTGGATCATAATTGGTCTGGTAGCAAGCTTCACTTACCGTTAGAAAATTTTCTATAGAGCCAAAGACTATCTAACCACTCCCCATTTGTTTGCACTCGTGAACAGCGGGTAACATTTGACCCGATAACAAGCTTTATTTCCCGGTGGGAATTTTTTTACCAAGCAAAATATTATCTTACTATCGGGTAGCGGTTCATTGTTTCCATGCCCTGTCGTTTAAATTTCAGTTGACGATGCTTCCTTCAGAGTATGTTTTCCATTATTTCCTCGTTAAAAACCTTTCCAAAAAAAACCCATTTGGGACAAAAACTGGACGAAGAAAAAAAGAGTGCAGCACATACTTTCAGTATAAGAGGTCTTTTGCAGCAATAGTATCTTTTAAGGTGTGCCACATTCCAGTTTCTCGCAATTTTACTTCGTCTTAATTTTTCAATTCGTATGATATTTCCCAGACGACATCTGAAACCCGGCAAGTGCTATCCTACCTTGGACCCAACTTTCTTGCGTTAAGCCCTCCGGTGTTTTGAGTTACTTTCCTTAAAACAAAATCTCCTACTTTGAAATAATGGATATTGACTCTTCGATTGTAGTATTTTTATATTCTTGGTTTCTAGGCCACCATCCTTATATGAGCCAAGTCCCTATTTTCATCGAGCATGTACAATATGACCAACAATGCTTCATTGTTTGTTTCTTCGTTCGCCCGGAAGTATCTTATGGTAGGTTCTACCACTTCCACCGGGAGCAGGGCTTCTACTCTATACATGAGAGACAAAGATATCTCCCCCGTGCTTTACTTGTTCATATTTTCGGTATTCCCATAGCACTCCCGGTAACTCTTCATGCCATTTGTCTTTAGCTGCTTCCAATCTCTTTTTAAGATTATGAATAATCACTTTGTTTGGTTAATCCAAATTACCGTTTGCGCTTGGGTGGAATGGCAATGTTGTGATTCTTTTGATTTCAATTCTGTAAGTTTTTAATGACCTCTGTGCCTATAATTATAGGATGTTGTTGCAGGCTATCTCTTTTGGTATCCCCAACCTGCAAATTATGTTCTCCCATAGAAAATTGACCACTTTGTGCTCGCTGATGTTCTAGTAAGGGTCTGCTTCAACCCACACGAAAAACTAGTCAGTTAAAATCCAAAGAAATCTAACTTACCGGGAGCCAGCAGAAACATACTTGCTATGTCTGTTTTCCGTTTCATGAATGGCCAGGGTGACAAAACCAAGTGCAATAGTTCTACTTGTTGATGCACCAACAACGCATGGCGTTGACACTTATCACATTTCTGAATATATGTCTTAGCGTCTTGTTCCCTCCGGTGAAAGTAGTATCCTACCCTAATTAGTGTTAATACCGAGGAGTCCGTACCCGACAGATTAATCTCATGACATAATTAGCCTCAAAGGTTCCAATACATCGGGCCAATGGACCCTAGAAAGACTTTCTATACAATTGGCCTCCCTTGAAGAAGTAACGGGTTGCTTTAGTGCGTAGTGCCCAGGATGCCTGTGAATCTGTGGGTAGTTTTCCATGCTCGAGATAGTCAATGATCTCACTTCTCCACTTCCAAACCAAATTTTTCGCATTTACTTCATAATAACAATCCACATCAAATATAAAATTGATAAGCTGCACGACAATACTGGAGTCCGATCCCTTCATTTCCGTTGATGATCCTAAATTGTTCAGTGCGTCTACTTCCTCATTTTCTTCCCTCGGGATGTGGGTGGCTGACCATTCCCTTAACCGTGTTGAGCAGAGACTTGACTTTCACTACATATTGTTTCATGTGTTCCTCTTTGGTAAAGAAAACCACATAGACCTGATTTACTACTAGTTGGGAATCACATTTGACATCTACGACCTCGAAGTCCCAATCTCTGGGCCAGCTCAAGTCCTGCAATCAAAGCCTTATGCTCGGCTTCATTGTTAGTCAAGGAAATACTTCTTCTGGCATGCATGAGGGTTTCTCCTAAGGTCTTGATCATTACTACCCCAAGCCCGGGCCCTTCACGTTTGATGCTCCGTCGGGGAACAAGGTCCAGGCTGTCGATGTCGATTCTGAAACCATCACCGCTTCTTTGGTTGCTAAAGCCAATAGTCCAGGACTGAAGTCGGCCAAAACTTGTTGCTTGATCAAAGTCCTGGGTTTACTCTCTATGTCAAATTCACTTATCTCAACTGCCATTTTGCCAATCGCCATGATTCTTCACGTTTGTGAAGGATATTCCGCAGGGGAAAGGTTGTTACCACGGCTATGGGGTGACTTTGAAAATAAGGCCTAAGCTTTCGAGTGGCGACTATGAGAGCTACGACCAATTTTTCAAGGTGTGGGTAGAGAGTTTCCGCTCCCGTTAAAAGCTTACTAACATAGTAGATAGAAGCTTGCATACCTTCATCTTGACGGGCTAAAACAACACTTACTGCTACCTCTGATACAGCTAAGTAGATCAACAAGTGTTTTCCTTTCTTCTGTTAACGGATGGCTTGATAAATACATTTTTCCAATCTTTTAGAGCTTGCGGCATTCTTGAGTCATTTCGAAGTTGTTCTTCTTTTTCATAAGTGAGAAGAAGTCACGTCATTTTTCTAAACACCGTAAATGAATCTGCTTAAAGCGTCCAGTCTTCTTGTTAACCTTTGAACCTCTTTTATGTTTGATAGTTGGTTGGAGATGTCCTCGATGGCTTTAATTTTTTTGATATTCAATTCAATCACTGTATACGGTAGAAACGGACCTCATTTGTTGTGTCAAGTCAAGGATGAAACATAATAAATTGAAGACCAACCCTAGGTTCCATCGAACCTAGTCACGAGGTTAGAACATGCATCTTCAATATTATCAAGTACGTAACCCCGGTACTGACACTGACTCCGAATTAGATCAAGAAAACATTATCGAATCAAAATAATAGAAGGCCGTAATATTCTTGACCAGTCGGATATCACGGGGGAATCTCGTCACGTACCAATGAAACTGATTAATTAGAAAATCATGAGAATGTTTTTACCATATATAGAATTGTACCTAAAGTAGGACTCATATACTATAAAAAGGAGGCCTAATTATTTGTAAAGCACATTGTGACACACATCCCAAAGCAATATACTATTATGTCAAGTTATTATTATCTCATTACTCTGTTCCGGCATCGATTGTAGCAATTTTGGCTCGAGGGTGACAAACCTTCAAGGTCAAGATTGTTCAACTTGTGTGGTTTCCATTTACTTCTTTTATCATTAATTTCATATATAATATGATTTCTCATTTTGTATCAAGTTATATCATATATCTTTAAAACAAGGTATAAATTTAATTGTTGTCTGATTTTGAGTAAACAGTTTGGCGCCCACCGTGCGGCTTAGGATAATAGTGGTTATTTGATACAAATTTCCATAACACACACTGCTTTACACTTGCTCTTTGAAGTGTGTTTGATTCCAGGCTAAAATACAAAAATGTCAAACTCTCAATCAACACCTCTGCATGTTGACAATGAGTACAGTCACCAAGGTGAAAATAACAACATAGCGCCTGATAACGAGATACCACCTGCTGATATTGCTAGAATTTTGATTGCAGATCTGACATAAGCTAATTCGTATGTGGCTATGGATGCAAAATTGCCTACCACAAAAATAGCATTTGTGGAAGAGCCCGGTCGGCAACTCGAAACACACAGAAAGTTAAAAGGGACTTGATCAGTCTACGAGTGATCTTCGAAATGTTGCAGGCTCAATAGGCAGTGATAGCTCAGATACAGAAACAAAGTCGTGCACCAAGCAGGGTTGAACCCGATCTGCCCCAGGAAGTCACCTGCAGTGATGAACCGGGTGTAGGAAAAGTCGAATGAATACGAAATGGGGGATAACCCCGAGATCATTAAGATGCTCGAGGAGTTGACAAAATTGATAGAATCGAGGGAGAAGAAAATCAAGGATAACAACAAAAAGGTGGAAACCTACAATTCCAGGGTAGACCAAATACAAGGAGCACCTCTGATATTGAAGGGCATGGATTCCAGGAAGTTCATGCAAAAACCTTTTCCTCCGAGTGCAACTTCGAAGTCGATCCCCAAGAAGTTCCGTATGCCCGAAATACCCAAGTATAATGAGACCGAACCAAAGGAGCACGTAACCTCTTATACATGTTCTATCAAAGGGAATGACCTGGAAGACGATGAGATCGAGTCTGTTATGTTGAAAACATTTGGGGAAACCCTGTAGGGAGTTATGATATGGTATTGCAACTTACTTCCTAATTCTATTGAATAATTTTCCTATGCTTGCATATTCTTTCGTAAAAGCACACACGGGTGCCATCAAGGTCAAAAATATGAAATCAGACAATTTCAAAGTCAAAGAGAAGGATAACGAGATGCTCAGAGAGTTCATGTACCGATTTCAAATGGAACGAATGGATCTGCCGCCGGTAACTGATGATTGTACTGCTCAAGCTTTCACTCAGGGACTAAAGTGGAACTTAAAATAATACCCGACCGTTACATGGGTCAACATGAATAACCAGTATCAGTCAAAAATAAGAGTTGAAGATGATAAACGCTGGGTCACTTCGGGGTCTGTTTATTCAGTCAGAACCCTCGACAAAGTCAAGAGACAGATCGATCATGAACCGAGGCCAAACAGGGATCGATATCAGCCATATAACTCGGAAATCGAAAAGAAACGGGTCTAGGCGATACTCTATGAGAAACGAAAGGAGAAATGACCGAGGTCAAAGAATCCGGGGACTTATGACCAAAAATGGCTTCGACATGTCCATCAGGCCTAAAGACGCATTGAGGCTATTAGAATACAACTTTAATGTCGATGTTGCCGCCATTGTATCTTCCATAGGGCGCATCAAAGATGCCAAATGGCCTTGACCTCTACAGTCCAATCCAACCCAAAAGGATCCTAACAAGAGTTGCAAATATTATGGCACTCACGGCCACAAAACAAAATATTGTCGACAACTTAGAGAGGAAGTAGCTCGTCTATTGAACAATGGGCACCTTCGAGAATTCTTGAGCGACCAAGGATTCTAACAAACAGGCAGAACAAGAAGAACCTCAATACGTCATCAACATGATTATCGGCGGGGTTGATATCCCACAAGGTTTGATGTTGAAATGCATCAAAGTATCCATCACTAGGGAGAAACGAACTCGAGACTACATATCGGAAGGAACTTTATCTTTCAATGACGAGGATGCAGAAGGGATCGTGCAGCCCTACAATGACACACTAGTAACATCTGTACTCGTAAATAAAATTCGAGTTAAATGTTTGTTAATTGATCCAGGTAGCTTGGCAAGAATCATTCGATCAAGGTCGTGGATCAGCTTGGTTTACAAGACCAAATCGTGCCTGCAAATGGAGTTCTAAACAGATTCAACATGGTATGTGAGACCGTTAAAGGCGAAATAACATTACCAGTAAACACCGTCGGGGCCATCCAGGAGACTAAATTTATGTGATAGAAGGGGATATGAGGTACCACGCTCTATTCGAAAGGCCATGGATCCACAACATGAGGGTGGAGCCTTCGACACTGCACAACGCACTAAAATTTCCAACACCAGATGGAGCTAAAATAGTCTATGATGAACAATCGGCTACAAAGGAAATGTTCGAGGTCGAAGATGTGATACCAGAATCTATAGTTCCAACATCGAAAGTCCCAAACCAGATGGTCAAAAATAGGGCAAAATAGCAATCACCGGTACCATCTTTGGTAGATTCGGACAAACAAAAAGAAGTCGAGGATGATGATTATGGGGTTCTCAGATCGTTTATATCCCCCCGACGATTCCGATGCCACTTAATCGACAGTCGAGGAACTGGATCAAGTCGAATTGCGAGAAAGCTTGCCCGATCGGAAGGTATACCTGGGCACGGGGCTAAGATCTGAGCTCAGGGAAAAACTCATTCAATTTCATATAATTAACGAAGATTGTTTCGCTTGGTCCCACCTCGATATGACAGGTATCCCTCCAGAGATAACAACTCACTAGCTGAGCCTGGACCAAATATTCATTCGGTTAAACAGAAGAGGAGACCCCAATCCGAGATCAAGCATGCTTTCATCAAGGATGAGGTATCTAAACTTCTTAAAATAGGGTCTATTTGGTAGGCCAAATACTTGGATTGGTTAGCAAACGTTGTGGTAGTCCCTAAAAAGGGAATAAACTAAGAATGTGTGTAGACTACAAAGATTTGAATAAGGCACGCCCTAAAGACTCTTTTCCTTTGCCTAACATCGACCGTATGATCGATGCCACGGCCGGCCATGAGATCCTCAATTTTCTCGACGCCGAATCTGGGTACAACCAAATACGGATGGACCCGGGTGATCAGGAAAAATCTTCCGTCATCACTAAATACATCACATATTTTTATAACATAAAGTCATTTTGATCAAAAAATGTCGTCTCTACTTACCAACACCTAGTAAATCAGATGTTTGAGGAACAAATAGGAAAATCAATAGAAGTTTACATTAACGACATGTTAGTTATGTCCCTGCGAGTAGGGGACTATTTAAAACATTTGTAGGAAACCATCAGCATACTGAAGTAGAACAATATCAAGTTGAACCTAGAAAAATGTGCGTTTGGAGTTTTATTGGGTAAGTTCGTCATGTTCATTGTATCTAATCAGGGAATCAAGATCAGTCCTGATAAGATCAAAGCCATCAAAGATATCGCGGTCATGGACAACGTAAAGGCCATTCAAAGGTTAATCGGGCCAATAGCCTCCCTAGGGCGATTAATTTCATGGTCGTCCGACAAGAACCACTGATTCTTCGAATTTTTTAGGAAGAATAACGACTTCTCGTGGACCTCAGAATGCCAATGAGCTTTGGAGGAACTTAAGAAGCATTTATCGAGGCCGCCCATGCTTCACACACCGAAGACAAACGAATAATTGTACTTGTTCTTGGCAGTTTCGGGACATTACGGTGAGTAGAGTCCTAGTTCGGGAAGAGCAAGGTACGCAATTTCCTATTTACTATTTTCATAGGACTTTAGGTAAGGCCGAGACTATGCAAGCGCCTCTAGGAAACTAAAATTGTACTTCCAATGCCACACCATATGTTTTGTAACTACTTACCCATTGAGGAACGTTATGCATAAGCCCGAACTCTCGGATCGATTTGTCAAATGGGCCGTAGAAATAAGTGGGTACGATATAGTGTATCGACCTCAGACCGCCGTTAAGTCTGAAATTTTGGCAGACATCGTGGACGGCTTTACACCGACCCAAATACCCTAGGTCGAAAGAGAGTTATTGTTAACATAGGAACTTCCTTGGGAATTTGGACCCTCTTCACGGATGGTGCCTCAAACGCAAAGGGGTCCAGACTTGGAATCGTACTAAAGCCACCAACGGGTAATATAAATAGGCAATTTATTAAGATTGTAAAATTGACTAACAATGAGGCTGAATATGAGGCCATGATTGCTAACTTTGAATTATCCAAGAGCTTGGGGGCTGAGGTAATCGAAGCCATGTGGGACTCCCTCCTTGTTGTAAACCAAGTCAATGGAACATTCGTGGTCAGAGAAGAACGAATGCAAAGATACTTGGACAAAATACAGGTGACATTACATCGGTTCAAATAATGGACTTTGCAACACAGACCTCAGGATCAATACTGCGAGGCCGATGCCCTCGCTAATTTGGGGTCGTCAGTCGAAGACAATGAGTTGAACTCGGTAGAAAATCGTACAATTTATGATATTGGTAGTGGAAGAAGGCCACACCGATATCAACTCGACGAGTCTAACTTTGAACTGGAGGAACAAATACGTGGAATATCTCAGGTCCGTTAAACTGCCCTCGGATCCAAAAGAGTCGAGGGCCCTGCGTGCAAAGGTGGCCCAATTTAGCATGTACGAAGACAGAACCTTGTTTAGAAGAGCAATTGATGGCCCGCTTGTAATATGTTTAGGGTCGGGGGATACTGAGTATGGTTTGAGGGAAATCCACGAAGGTACCTGTGCAAATCATTCGGGTGCCGAATCGCTGGTTCAAAAAATAATCAGAGTCGTTAATTACATGATCGAAATTGAAAAAGACACAAAGGAGTTCGTTCGAAAATGTGATGAATGCAAAAGACACGCTCCGATGATCCATCAACCCGGTGAAATGCTGCATTTGGTTTTTTCACTATGGTCATTCATGAAGTGGGGAATCGACATCGTTGGTCCCCTACCGTGGGCACTCGGTAAGGCTCAATTTATATTATTTATGACTGACTACTTTTCTAAGTGGTTGGAAGACCGGGTGTACGAGAAGGTCATGGAGAATGAGGTCATTTATTTCTAAGGGACCACATCATATGTCGATTAATGCCGACCGAGATTGTATGTGATAATGGGAAACAATTCATCTGAAGCAAAGTAACCAAGTTCCTTGAAGACTACAAGATCAAAAAAATCCTATCAACACCCTATCACCCTTGTGGGAAAGGACAAGCTGAATCTACCAAAAAAACATACTTCAAAACCATAAAAGGATGTTAACCGACACCAAAGGAAGATGAAAAGAAATCTTACCTTAAGTCTTGTGGTCATACCGTAGAACCTTGATGTCCAATACTAGTGCTACCCCATTTTATTTGGTTTATGGCGCCGAAGCTTTGATATCAGTCGAGGTCAAGGAACCAAGTATCAGATTCCGATATGCAACAAAGCAATCGAACGACGAAGCAATGAGTACAAATCTAGAGCTATTATATGAAAAGCGTGAAGCCGCCCTTGTTCGAATTGCCGCCCAAAAATAGCATAGTGAAAGATATTATAATCGAAGGGCGAACCTTCGACACACCAATACTAGTGACTTGGTACTAAGAAAGCTCACGCTAAGCACCCGAAACCCGAATGAAAGAAAATTGGGGCCAAACTCGGAAGGACCGTTCCAAATTATCGAGATCACCAGAAAAGGATCCTACAAGCTCGGAATAATGAGCGGCGAGAAACTACCGAACAAATGGAATATAACTCACTTAAAGTTATATCTAAGGTATAGCCCCATTATTTCTTTTATTTACATCTTAAACTAACCCCTGCACGTAACCAACAAGGGACATTCGAGATTTTAGGTCTGAAAGCACACGTTGCACTCTTTTTCCCTTGAGCCGGTCTTGTCCCAAATGGATTTTCCAGCAAGGTTTGTAACTAGGAAACAATTAAATTGTTCTAACTTAGAATCAAAGGCCAGCAAAGAACTGGTGATGATGATCATTAGAGCATTCGAGGTCTCTGTTCGATCTACCCAGAACACTGGGGCATTTCTCTCTGATATCAACTTTAGCATGGAAAGAGACTTCAGGATTGAAGGGTCTCGACCGATATCATTCAATGTAAGGGGCAAATGGTCAGATGAACCGTGCCCACATATACTGCTCAAACCCTGACACAAAGCATGTACACATATATTACTATAATGCTCAATAATAAAGAGAAGTCTCTTCTTTGCAAACATCTTGTGTTCTAAAAACTTTTCCGTTACATTTCTTAAGGAATTCCCTACTACTGATCCCCTAAAGGAAACGATCCCAAGTGCCGCCTTAACCTGAGTTCGAATAATCAGTCTCTCACTCGGGGAATCTCATCTGAAAACCAACTCGGACGGTCCAAGCTAATAGACCTCGGGGGTGTAAGACCTATTAGAAAACCCCCACATTTTGTAGGCTAAGGCCACCCCCACTTGGGGACTGCCATCTTAGGCAAACCCGGATAACTCAGAATAATGATGTTAACACGGGACAACACCCAAATTATAAATACGGCTCAGAGACGTCAAAAACCTGTAACAAAAATAACAAGGCCCTAAAATTTCTTAATTGGTTCCAAAGGATACACTCGACAGACTATGACTTTAAAAAGTCTAAGTACTTTGGGGAAATAAAACGTTATGTCCCATGATGCCTTGAAATAAAATAATTGGAGGCAAGGTTTCTTCGAGTCTCTAAACAAAAACCAATTGTTTCATGCCACGCCGTTTAGATATTTGCAAATAAAAATAAACAAGGCAAAGAGAAAATTTGAAAGTTGTTGAAGAGAAAACGCCTTATATTCATAATCAGAAATTTCTTTTACAAGAGCCAAATGGCCCTGATACAAAACTTTACAACGACCAAAACGGCCTTAAAAACCAAAAGACAAAAAAATTGTTTAAAATGATCCTAAGTGGCCTAGTCTTTGTCAGGGGACGCGTCATCACCTTTAGGGTCTCTGCTACATTCGGGCTCATCCGAATCTTCAGATCCCTCGGAATCATCCTGCTTGGGATAAGCTAGCTTTCTGGCCTTGGCTTCGAATACCTTGGCATTCTCGATTTCAGCTAATAGGTCAAAACTCCTAGCTTGAACTCCCTCGAGGGCCTCACTTCGGGATTT
The DNA here is from genome assembly GCA_005239495.1 of Nicotiana undulata. NCBI lineage: Eukaryota > Viridiplantae > Streptophyta > Magnoliopsida > Solanales > Solanaceae > Nicotiana > Nicotiana undulata. The sequence continues at coordinate 27,120 of ML275200.1, read as the reverse complement.
CCCCTTCATATGCTCCACCAAGTTTCTCACTTGGTCGTGAGACGACTCGACACCGGCCTTATGCTAGGCTACCCTCTCATCAGCCTCGGCCTTAACCATAACAATCTCTGACTTGGCCACCTCAAGTTCCTTGGCTATATTTTCTTGGTTGTAGACCGACGAGATCAGTTGTAACTGGAGCTCCTCAATCTTTTTGACCTGCACCAAGGCCTATTCTTTTGTAGCCCGGAGCTAGACCTCAATCGAAGCCATTTATTCTCATGCAATCTCCTTTTCTGAGGCCAGGCGGTCCATGTTTTTGTTCCATTCTTCAGCCTCAGCTTTCACTGTGATCATCTCCGCCTGCAGTTGATCGATCTGGTCAAGTTTATTATGATCCTACGGGTTCGGGTCTTTAGCTACTGTGTCTGAATCATCGTCACTAACTTCAAATACTCGTCTTACCTTCCCGACCAGGTCGGCATGCTCATTCTGAGCCACTTCTAACTCGGCGTGGAGATTATCACTGAGGAGCTTGTAAGCATCCCTCTTCTCAGTAAGCTTCCGAGTCTCGGCCTCGTGTTGGTTTAACTCTTCCCAATATTGGAGAAACATTTTGTGATGAAGCACAGAGGCTTGCAAACACAAAGAAAAATGTTATGATTTTTCACAACTTAATCTAAGTACATAATAAAAAGGATTTTGAAGTTACCCGATTCAATGTCTGTTGAGCTTCGTTGAAAAGACAGGGGGCCTCCATCTCGTCCATTTTAGCCTGATCCTCTTTGGTCCCCAGACATCAAAGATAGCTGGCAACCCCCACGGGGGCTGAGAGAACCTGGGTATCCTCCGGTATAATTATGATGATTGACCGCTTCTAGTCAGGATCTACACTCGGGGCTAGGAATCGGTCTATTAATCTCGAACTCCAAGAAGATCCGCTGGCTCCCAAACACAAAACCTTCATTGGTACCGGTAAGTCACCTAACCCAGTGACATCCTCTGAGGCGGTAGAATCAATGCCATAAAAGGATTTGTTAAAGGAATAAGTTTCCCCTTAAGGCCCTCATTTGGGCGTTCTTTTAGCATCTAGGCCTTGTTTATAATGGATTAGGTGAATGACGGTGACCTAGAAAGATCTATCACCTGCTCGGGGCTAAATGGCCTCTTCCTTCCCTGGTTTGGAGGCCTCGGCCACTGCCTCCTCATCAGCTACCCTGGTTTGAGGAAGCTCGATACCGCTTCTCACACAGGTCATCAGCTCAGAGGCTTCTTCTTCTTCGGACTTGTCTCTCAATCGACTACGCAAATCTGATGGGACCTCCCGGGTGCTAGCACTTTCCTTTGATTTGCGCACCAGCCTCCCTTTTGTTTTGTTTCTTCTTCGAGTTCGGAGAACTTAGGACCCTTTTTATCTTCTTCTCTTTATCTTGCCTCGGAAAAGATTTTTTGGGGAGGATGTCTTCATCACCGGAAGGGGGCCGCATTTCAACATCCTTGGGAAGACCTACAAAGGAAGAAAAAGTGAGAATGTATATATCTAAGAAAACTAAGTGTTAATTCACTCCGTAGAGAAGTCTCACCGTGAGAACGGGCCTCCTACTGGCTCTTCGAAAGTACGCTCCATGCGCACTCAGAATAGGTCTTTTTCGGCACGATTCCCTCGACCCACTCCTTCAGTCGAGGAACTGCATCCAGCATCCGAGCAACAGCTGCATTACAAAGAATCGATAAGAAAAAGGGAAAAAGTAAAATGGTAAACAAAATAATAAAGTCAAGGTTATACTTACACTGTATGTTCCATTTATTAGGAAATGACATGTCCTCGGCCGGGATTAAGTTCGAGTTCTTCACTGAACGAATCGGCCCAACTAGCCTCGATCCCGATCCTCGTCGATGCTCAAGAACTGGGCTTTACTGGCCCCACGGGCAAATTTTATTCCAAACTCACTTTCCATGAGATTAGCGAATTCCTTGCACAAAAGAGGGTTAGCACTTTCAAAGACACTATCATCAACATAGACTTGAATAATAAGATTACCTCGTGACGATCTTTTGATAAATAATGTAGTATCTACTTTACTTCTTATAAAGCCATGATCAAGTAGAAATAAGATAAGTCTCTCGTACTAGGCTCGTGGAGCTTGGTTGAGTCGATACAGCGCTTTAGTCAACTTATACACGTGGTAAGCAAATTTTGAGCCTTCAAAACCAGGACGTTGTTTTACATATACCTCTTCATGAATAAATCATTTAAATAGTAGCCCAGTTTTAAGCCAATTTTAAGACAAAATTGGCCCAGTTGCCTAGCCCAATAACCCCAAGCCCAAACCAGACAACCCCTTTTACTGAATCATGTCGCGACCAGCTTAAAATGTCTGCCATGTTTCCCTTTTATCCTGGTTGTTGTATTAAATGATCAACGACCCATAATAAATCCCTACCTTTCCTTATATCCTTATAACCCCAAACTCTAGAGACAACTCCCTCACCTAGCCGCCTCTGTATTCTCCCATCTCTGTTTCTCCCTCCTTCAGAAACCCTAGTCGCCTCCCAATCTTCTACAAATCCGAGTTTGTGATTTATTTACCTTTTACGTGTTACCTTATTGTTACTTACAAAACTATGGTGTTACTTAGTACTTTCCTAAACTTGGCAAGTACCATCTGTTGCTACCCAATTTTTCCCTATATTATTTTCAAAATACATATATATCTTCAAAATAACGCATGAGCATTAGTTAATATTTTCCCATATTTTTTGTAATTTTTAAAGGATTTTTAATTAATTTATTCCATTATTTTATTATCTAAATAATTACTAATTGCATCACAAATGATTTTATAAATTATACTTAATTCTATCATTTTATATTTATACTAAGCTTTAATTATTTTATGAATAACCATATATACATTTTTAGGTTATGATTACAATAACTTTGCAATAATAGCCCATATAGGCATAATTACTTTATTTTACAAGAAAATGACCTTATAAATTTTTTAAAATATTAAGTAATTATTTTAATAAATAGTACTTTCATCATTTATTCATTATTTTTACAAATTATTTCATTAAATTAAATGGGTATTTAAAATGTAGCCCCTTTTATTAATTGTTCGGACCTAATTACCCAACCCAACAACAATCAGCCCAATACCCTAACCTAAGACACAACCCCAAACCAATAACCCTGATCCATACCCGCCCCAACCCAGGTTCAATCATGGTCGTTGATCTCAAAAGATCAACGGTCCAGGATTTACCTTCCATTTTAATTAACCAAACAACCCTAAAACCCTACTCATTTTCTAGATCCGTCGTCATTGAAACCCTCTCCTCCTCTATTCTCTCTCACCCTCCTCCTAACCCTAGCCCACCGTCACCAAAATCCCTTTGATCCATGGGTTCCTTCTTCGATTCCAGGCCTTATCTGCCCTCCTTTCTCTACTGGTGTTTCGATTTTCGTATTTCTCGAGGATAATTTCAAGAAGCTTGATCCAGATTTGATTCAAACCCATCATGTTCTCGATTAACTTGTCTGTATTCACCCCCATGTCTGTGAGTATTATAATTTTTTTGTTTTCATGGCTTCAAATCTGGTTTAAAACCCGTTTTTTCCACCTCTGTTTATTTTTGTACAAACCTAACTATTTCTGGCCAAATCAGTTCAGATCTCTTTAGATCTGAAGTGTTTTGAGTTTTTTAGTACTTTCCCTTTAAGATTCTTCCATCTTTACGACTATTATCAACCGATTTCACTTTTCCCTAAAGCCTAGGTTTTGATTCCTAATAGGGTTTCTGCAAAATGTTTTTAAAATATTTAAATGTTCAACTCTGGCCTTTCTTCTTTACAGTTCGACTAATCTTTTTCTTGAGTTTCATCTCTGTGTTTCGATATGCTTAAGGTTTTCAACAACTCGATTATTTATCTCACTTTTCTTGCCCGTTCACTTTGGCTCTGTCAATTAAAGTGGTTAACTGATTTATTTATCTAATTAGGGTTTGAAGTTATGTGATTCATAATTGGTACTACTTTCCTTAATTATATTACTGGCCCGATTTATGGGCTTTGATTATTATGACCGACCTATGAGTGATTTCTGGACTTAATGCTTACCTTATTTGTCACGACCCCAAATCCTAACAGTCCGTGATGGCTCCTATCGTTGAACTAGGCTAGCAAACTATCACATTACTACGCTTTTGTTCAATTATAACAGTTCACAATCTAACAATAAGCATGCAACCATAGCATAAATAATGAAATTAATGTCTTAGCGTTCCCATATTAGCCTAAACAACCTCCCAAGAACTGGAGTCAATAGTCATGAGCATCTAAGAATAAATAAATCTAAGCTCTGCTAAAACTATAATATATGTCTCTGAATCAAATGCTATAACTAAATAAGGAAGGGAAATGGAGAAGCTGTGGACGCTGAACAGCTACCTCGAAATCTCATGAATCTGCAACTACAAGCAAGGGCAGCTACTGCTCCAGATCGGTACCTGAATCTGTGCACAGAGGCACATGGAGTCTTTATGAGTACGCCAACTCAGTAGTAATGAAAATAAATCACGGTCTGAGTAATATAAACACACAGAACAGATACACAATTCCACAAACCAGTAAAACACCAAGTCACCATGTAGTATTCATCAAATAAAAAGTTCGAAATTAGTTCCCAGAAACCTTTGAAAACAAGTGCAACATCAGTATATCCCAGTACAATTCTTAGTAAAAGCCAGTTTCAAAACGAAGTAAATCATAGTGAGAAAACATAGAAAAATCATCACAAAACTGCCCCTCAGGACAAAATAATTTCTCATAACAGTTGCCCTCAAGCATTCCCTCAATCACTCAATTTCGATCATCACTCAGTATCAATATTCACTCAGTATCAGCCCCGCAGGCAATCATCATCACTCAATCGGTACCGGCGCTCACTGGGGGTGTGTTACAGACTCCGGAGGGGCTCCTACAGCCCAAGCGGAATAATAACATAAGGCCTGGAAGCCTTCTCACCTCTCTCATAAGGCCTGGAAGCCTCCTCACCTGTCTCATAAGGCCTGGAAGCCTCCTAACCTCTCTCATAAGGCCTGGAAGCCTCCTCACAATATAGGCCTGAAAGCCTCACTAAGTCAGACGCTCTCAATTTTCTCTTAGGCCATAAACATACCGGGTTCTTGACCCAAAACAACGTTTCATTCTTCAATAAATAGTATCAAAATACTCCGCGTGTCAAACCAATTTATCAGGAAACGATTGAGTGTAAAATCCTAGCATACCAATGAGGAAAAAGTAGTAAACACAACCCTCAAGGGGTAAACAGATCGGCACTAGGCCCCTAACATGGCTTAAAACCCAAAACATATCATAATATGTAAATACTAATTAAGTATAAGCTTAGAAATCGGTTTCGCAACTCAATAGTTGCCTAAATAGGGAATATAACTCCAACGTTTCAACCTTTGCATTTCAAAACCCGTGGAGGGTGCATAGTCCAGGGTTTCATACCCTTAGAACAGGATTTAAAGACATTACTTACCTCAAAACTAGTCCGGAATTATTCCGCAATGTGCTTGCCCCTCGAATCAACCTCCAAAGGCTCAAAATCCACCAAGTTCAGATTTTTATCATCAATATATGCCTAAGGAACGAATTCCAATTGAAAAACTTCGAATTTAACCGAAAAATCTGAAATCGGTCAAAACCCGACACCCCGGCCCGCGTCCCGAAACTCAGATATTTTCATACAAAAGTGTTCTTCGTCCTCTCACGAATCCGTATATATAAAGAACACCAAAATCGGAGTTCGTTTGACCCCTCAAATCGACCCCTAAAGGTCTCATAATCTCAAGCCCTAAAGCCCAATTTTTTCTACTGATTTTCCATGAATTTACACTGGTTTTATGTTCTATAATCACCCATAATCGAGTTTTAATGATCAAAACACTTACCTCTATGAAGAACAAGGATTTCCCTCTTAAAAATCGCCCCCCAAGAGCCCTTGTCCGTACAACAATGGTGAAAAATAAGGTTTAAGTCGCGGAGGGTTTAATTAAATATTTCCCAGTTACTAATGCACTGTGATCGCATAAACAAGGTCACGATCGCGAAGAAAAAACCACTCCAGCCCTCATTTTACTCATTGCGATCGTGACATAAGCCAAGCGATTGCGACTCAATAAGTCCTTAACTCACGCGATCGCATCCTCACTCACGCGATCACACTGTTCCGTTTACCAAACGTACACGATCACACTCCAATACACGCGATCGCGATGCACAAACTTGCCTGACCCTCAGAGTACTCTACACGATCGCGACCTTAGTCCCGCGATCGCGGTACCTACGCTGCTCAACCTTTGCGACCGCGGACGCCTTTATGTGATCGCAAAGAATAAAAATGCTGCCCCTCACGATTGAACTACGCGATCGCGACTCTCCCTACGAGATCGTAGAGAGTAAAAGCCTGCTACACAAAAACCAGAAAACCAGCTATTTCTTTAGGCAAAAAATACCCGTTAACCACCCGAAATCAATCCCGATCCCCTCGGGGCCCCAACCAAACTTACCAACATATCCCATAATATTATTCAAACTTATTTTCACTCTCAAAACACCAAAACTAACATCAAAACACCAAATTTACATCGGATTCAAACCTAAGAACTTTGATATTTCTAAAATTCACCAACGATGCCGAAACTATCCAAATCAACTCCGATTGACCTGAAGTTTTGTAGACACATCCACAATGATATTACGAACTTGTTCCAACTGTCGAAATTCCATTCCGACCTTGATAGCCTATTTTTCCATTGCCGACCGGAATCGCCAAAAACTAACTTTTGCCAATTCAAGCCTAATTCTACACCGGACATCACAAAATTATTCTGAACATACTCCTAAGTCCCAAATCACCTAACGAAGCTATTCAAACCATAAAATCCGCATTCCGAGGTCGTTTACCAATAATTCAACTCTCCGTTGACTTTTCCAACTTTAAGGCTATTTTTAAAGACTAAGTGACTAATTTCTCATTATAACCATTCCAATTTCAAGCCTACCAACTCTAACACATCAATAACAGTATTTATAATACAAATTCTACGAAACGATCGGCCGGGTCGTTATATTATTAAACCTCAATCTTGGCTGCTAATTGATTTCGTATGAGATTCTCCTTAATTTAAGTGACATTTCCAGGATTCTGTTCTATTAATTGATTGGTGTTTAACCCTAATTGATTGATTAATTTATTTTGCATGCCTTATTTGTGTGCCCATGATTTTCCAACCTTGCATGGCTTACTTTATTACATGCTATAAAACCTTTCATTGTTCTTATTTTCAAACACACACTGAGACACACAAGCTCACACTTATAAACCTACACTTATGCAACTACACTCACACAACTTGAGTTCTTTCTAGCACTCTGATTTGATGCATTGCCTAGACGGCTGAAAGCCAAGGCTAGACTCTTGGATTCCAATTGCCATCACCTTCCTGCTTTACGTTCTCCCTAACCGGTGTGCCTTAATTCAAGTTATCTTATTCTATTCTATATGTTTATGTAGTCGGTTTATTACAGACCTCAACATGCTTTTTTTTGATACTTGATTCCTGACCATCTCTTTCTCAACGGCTATGCCTTAGTTCTCATTATCTTGTTTTGGTCCATGTGATTATATGATTAGTTTACTTCGAACCTCGATATGCTTCTGTTTGCCATATGGTTCCTAATTATTTCTCTCTCAACTAGAATGCCTTAATTCCTGTTAACCTACCTTGTTCTATGTGGTTGTAAATTTTATCGAGTTACGAGACGGGGGCCTGGGGGTCGGGTTCGGCCAATTTCGGGAATTGTACCTAAATTTGATAGTTTTCGACTGAGTTTCGTTTCCTTAGCATATTTTGATGTTGTAAATCTGATTTTGATAGACGCAGAGATTTTGGGAGCCGATTCGAGGGGCAAGAGTATTGCGGAGTAGCGTTTCGGGCTGGTTTGATGTAAGTAATGATTATAAATCTTGTCATGAGGGTATGCAACCCCGGACCTAACATTTTTCACTGTTTTGACGTTACGCACACACTAGATGACGAGTGTGTGGCATATACTGATAGGGGAATTTGAAAATTGTTCTTCCTGAGGCAACTCTTGAGTTGCATAACTGCTTTAAAATCACATGATTAATCGTATTTTCATGCTTTTGATATATTTGGGTTGTAAGACATGTTTGGGGCCTCCTACCGATCTTTTTAAACCCCTTGGGGGCTGTTTTATGATATTCCTCACCGTGGTAATTATGATTTACACTCCGTCATTCTTGTTAAACTATTTTTGATACTCAGACTTATTGATATTATTTCATGATATAAAATACGGTTTTGGGTTGAGAACCCCGTTTATTTAGTGCCCGAGTGGCATTTTGAGAGTTTCTGAATGAGTGACGCCGAGAGCCAATATTGTGAGGATATTTTGGATCGGGCTGCACGCCGCAGCATGTTACACTGTTATGATATGTGAGTGGCTGAGTACCAGAGTGATTGATGCCATGATTTGGCTTTTTATAGCGCTTGGGCTTTAGGAGCCCCTCCGGAGTCTGTACACCCCCAGTGATGGAAGGTACCTACTGAGTGCGAGTGCCGAGTGCCGAGTGACGAGTGGCTGGGAGGCATAAGTGACTGTGAGGTTGCTCGAGGGGCTGATGCTGAGTGATTGTGAGGTATGCTGAGTGTATGAATCTGAGTGATGATTTGCCCAAGGGGCGGTTTGTTATACTTGTTTGTCTGAGTACTATTTATGATTCATTTCATCTTTAAGCTAATACTTCTTGGGTATTTTACTGGAATCACTGGAAATCATACCTATTCAAAGGATTTTACTGAAACTGGCTTTCAAAGCATATTTGTTCAAATGTTTACACTGTTGGAAATCAATATTTTATCCATTGTGATTTGGTGATTTGCTCCTGTGTGTATTCTTATTGTTCAGACTTGATTTATTTTCATTACTACTGAGTTGGCGTACTCACTAGTACTCCCTGCACCTTTGTGTGCAGATTCAAGTGCTGATATCGAGCGTTAGTCATCTTATTTCCATGTGAAGCCAGAGTTGGGATATTGAGGTAGTTGTCCAGTGTCCACATCATCTCTATTTCCCTTTCTTATTTTATACTTAGTTCTTCGTTCAGAGATTTTGTATTATAACAATAGTAGTCTTGGTATTATTCTTATATGCTTATGACCCGTTGGCTTTAGATCTTGGGGATGGTTGTAGACTATTTAGCTTGTGTTGTTTTGCGTGAAAATTCAGAAATTTATATAAGTTTATCAAAATGTTGAAAAATGAATTGAGAATTTTGCAAAGAAAATGTAAACATGTGTTGTTGGCTAGCCTAGTTCCACTATAGGCGCCATCACGGCCGGTTTAGGATTTGGGGTCGTGACAAATTGGTATTAGAGCTCTAGGTTACATAGGACTCAACGGTCATGAGCAGGTTTAGTAGAGTCTTGCGGATCGGTACAGAGACGTCAGTACTTATCTATGATAGGCTACAGAACCCTTAGGAAAAATCTCATTTTCTAGAATTATGTCTTGCCATTCCATCGATTCTGGAAATGTAAACTTCTGTTGTTTCATTCTCTCACAGATGGTGAGGACACGCGCTACGGATCAGGGTGACCAAACACCATCTAGACCCACGAGAGGTCGAGGCCGTGGTAGAGGTAGGGGCCAACCCGCGCAGCAGCCTGTGTAGTACCAGTTGATCCCCCTACTATTCAGGATCAGGTTCTCGCCGTGGGTATTCCAGTAGGACAGGCTCAGGCACCGGCAGTGCCCATTGTTTTTCCGGGTCTTCAGGAGACCCTGACTCAGATCTTGACAGTATGTACTAGCCTTGCTCAGGGATTTGCTGTATCTACCACTGCCTCTACATCTCAAGCCGGGGGAGGCACTCAGACTCCAGCTGCCCGGACACCTGAGCAGGTTGTACAGGGCCTTCATACACCAAGGGTAGTCCCAGCCCAACCGGTTGTTCGAGTTCAGGACTTTGTGGTTCCAGCCATGCCGGAGGATCAGTGCAGGCTGGAGAGGTTTAGTAGACTTCAGCCTCCGACATTCAGCGGTGCAGAGGGCGAGGATGCCTAGGGTTTTCTGGATAAGTGTCAGAGGATACTTCGTACTGCTGGGATTCTGGAGACTAGCGGGGTCTCATTTGCTACATTTCAATTTTGTGGTGCTGCTTTCACTTGGTGAGAGTCTTTCGAAAGGCGTATGACTATTGGTTCAGCACCACTCGCCTGGCAGCAGTTCTCCACTATCTTTTTGGAGAAGTATGTTCCTCAGTCTCACAGGGTGGAGTAGCACAGGGAGTTTGAGCAGCTGCATCAGGGAGAGTCATCAGTGACGCAGTATGAGATACGTTTTTTAGAGTTGGCTCGTCATGCTACTGAGTTAGTCCCTACTGATAAGGAAAGGATCAAGAGGTTTGTGGATGGCGTCACTTACCAGCTTCGTATTTTGATGACTAGGGAGAGAGTGTCAGGTGCTATCTTCGAGCAGGTTGTTGATATTTCTCGAGATATTGAGTTGATATTGCTCGAGATATTGAGTCGGTTTGACGCCAGAATCGAGAGTAGAGGGAGGCCAAGAGGCCTCGGGGATCTGGTAGTTTTAGTGGTGCCCCTTCCAGAGGGTAATCCAGCACAGCATAGGTCGCCCATTTAGACCTCCTCAGCCAGTTCGCCCAGCTTACAGTGGCGCATCTTTGGGGCAGGGTCCCCGTAACTCTGATCCGGGACGTTCTTCATTTACTGCCCTTCAAGATCAAGTTCCTTCAGAGCATCATCATTCCAGGGTTATTCTATGCATGGATCATCCAATAGTTATCCTGGTGCCAGGGGTTCCCTTCACTCCCCATCTCCAGCTCCAGGGAGTTGCTTTGAGTGTGGAGAGTTTGGACATGTATGGAGGTAGTGTCCTCGTCGTCCTGGTAGTTATTCTCAAGAGAGGGGTCAGCACTCGACTTCAGCTCCAGTCACTTCACTACCCGCCCAGGCAGTTAGGGGTAGGGGTCAGGTAGCTAGGGGCCGCCCTAGAGGGGGAGGTCGAGCAGGTGGAGATCATGCCTGTATCTATGCACTCCCAGCGAGGCTGGATGTTGTGGCCTCCGATGCAGTCTGTCACCGAGATTCTTTTGCTTTATTTGACCCTGGTTCTACATATCCATATGTCTCGTCTTATTTTGCACATTTTCTGGATATGCCTCGTGAGCCTTTAGTTACATCTATTCATGTGTCGATTCCCGTGGGTGATACTATTGTTATAGACCGTGTGTATTGGTCGTGTGTGATATCTATTGGGGGTTTGGAGACCCGAGTGGACCTATTATTACTCAGCATGGTTGAGTTTGATATAATACTGGCATGGATTGGCTATATCCGTGTCATGCTATTCTTGATTGTCACGCTAAGACTGTGACATTGGCTATGCCTGGAGTTTCGAGGGTTGAGTGGAGAGGGTCTACTAAGTATGTGCTTAGCAAGGTGATTTCTTATCTGAAGGCTCAGCATATAGTTGAGAAAGGATGTTTATCTTATCTGGCTTTTGTGAGGGATGTTAGTGATGAGACTCCTACTGTTGATTCTGTTCCTGTGGTCCGTGATTTTCCGGACGTGTTCCCTGCAGACCTGCCAGGCATGCCACCTTACAGGGACATTGATTTTGGTATGTAGTTGGTGCCAGGCAACCAGCCTATCTCTACTCCACCTTATCGTATGGCTCCAGTAGAGCTGAAGGAATTGCAAGAGCAGCTTGAGGAACTTCTTGATAAGGGGTTCATTCGGCCTAGTGTGTTACCTTGGGGTGCATCGGTGTTTTTTGTGAAGAAGAAGGATGGTTCCATGCGCATGTGTATTGACTATCGGCAGCTGAACAAGGTTACGGTTAAGAACCGGTATCCTTTGCCTCGTATTTATGATATGTTTGACCAGCTTCAGGGAGCCAAAGTGTTCTCTAATATTAAATTGAGATCCGATATCATCAGTTGAAGATTCGAGACTCTAACATCCCGAAGACTTCTTTCAGGACCAGATATGGTCATTTTGAGTTTCTTGTTATGTCAGTTGGGCTGACCAATGCCCCAGCAACATTTATGCACTTGATGCACAATGTGTTTATGCCTTATCTTGATTCCTTTGTCATCGTGTTTATTGACGACATCCTGGTATATTCCCGATCTCGGGAGGATCATGAGCAGCATTTGAGAGTTGTGGTTTAGACTCTGAGGTAGAAGAAGTTGTATGCCAAGTTTTCGAAGTGTGAATTCTGGCTTGACTCGATTTCCTTCTTGGGCCATGTGGTATCTTGTGATGGGATCAAGGTAGATTTGAAGAAAGTGGAGGCGGTACAGAGTTGGCCTAGACCGTCATCAGCTACCGAGATTCGTAGTTTCATCGGTTTGGCAGGGTATTATCGCCATTTCTTAGAGGGATTTTAATCTATTGCAGCACATATGACCAGAGTGACCAGAAGGGTTCTCAGTTCAAGTGGACTGAGGAGTGTGGGGAGAGATTTCAGAAGCTCAAGTCAGCTTTGACCACAACTCCGGTGTTGGTTTTGCCTACTAGTTTGAGTCCTTATACAGTTTACTATGATGCTTCTAGAGTTTGCTTGGGAGCGGTATAGATGCAGGACGGTAGGGTGATTGCCTACGCATCTAGACAGTTGAAGGTACACGAGAAGAATTATCCAGTGCACGATCTTGAGTAAGCTGCCATTGTCCACGCCTTGAAGATTTGGCGCCATTATTTGTATGGAGTGCATTGTGAGATTTTCACTGATCATCGTAGTATGCAATATCTGCTTAAGTAGAAGGACTTGAATTTGCATCAGCGGAGATGGTTGGAGCTTCTCAAGGATTATGACCTCACTATTCTATATCATCCAGTGAAGGCCAGTGTAGTTGACGATGCCTTGAGTCGTAGAGCAGAGAGTTTGGGGAGTCTAGCCTACCTTCCAGCAGCAGAGCGACTTTTAGCACTTGATGTTCAGGCTTTAGCAGGTCAGTTGGTGAGATTGGATTTGTCAGAACCCCTGCGGGTGTTGGCTTGTGTAGCCTCCAGGTCTTCTCTTTATTGTCATATTAGAGCACGCCAGTATGATGACCCACACTTGCTAGTTCTTCAGGACAGGGTCCGTCGAGGTGATGCCAGGGATGTGGTGGTTGGTGATGATGGGTTCATGAGGATGCAGGGCCGGATGTTTTTTCCCAATGTGGATGGGCTACAAGAGTTGATTTTAGCAGAAGCCCATAGATCGCGATATTCCATTCATCCGAGTGCCGCGAAGATTTATCACGACCTGAGACAGCAATATTGGTGGAGGCGGACGAAGAAGGATATTGTTGATTTTGTAGCTCAGTGTCTCAACTGTCAGTAGGTCAAGTATGAGCACCAGAGGCCAAGTGTATTACTTTAGAGGTTAGATATTTCGGAGTGGAAGTGGGAGCGGATCACCATGGACTTTGTAGTTGGGGTCCATAGACTTCGAGGAGATTTGATGCTATTTGGGTCATTGTGGATCGGCTTACCAAGTACGCGCACTTCGATCCTGTTGGTACTACATATTCTTCGAAACGGTTAGCTTAGAGTTATATCAGGGAGATTGTCCGATTGCATGGGGTTCCAGTTTCTATTATTTAGGATAGAGGTACTCAGTTCACATCTCAGTTTTGGAGAGCCGTGAAGAGAGGTTTGGGTACTCAGGTGGAGTTGAGCACAGCGTTTCATCCTTAGACCGACGGGCAGTCGGAGCGTACTATTCAGAGTTTGGAGGACATGTTGCGTGCCTGTGGCATTGATTTTAGGGGTTCATGGGACCAGTTTCTGCCACTCGCGAAGTTTGCTTATAATAATAGCTACCAGTCCAGTATTCAGATGGCTCCGTATGAGGCTTTATATGGTAGGAGGTGTAGATCTCCGGTTGGTTAGTTTGAGCCGGGCGAGGCTAGGCTACTGGGCACGACTTGGTTCAGGATGCGTTGGATAAGGTGAAGTTGATTCAGGAGCGACTTCGCACGGCGCAATCTAGGCAGAAGAGTTATGCAGACCGGAAGGTCCGGGATGTGTCTTTCATGGAGGGAGAGAAGGTACTGCTGAAGGTGTCACCCATTAAGGCTATTATGAGGTTCGAGAAGAGTGGAAAGCTGAGTCCCAAGTTCATTGGACCTTTTAAGGGTGCTCCAGAGGATTGGAGAGGTGGCTTATAGACTTGCCTTGCCACCCATGCTATCAAGTGTTCATCCGGTGCTCTATGTTTTGATGCTCCAGAAGTATATTGGTGACCCATCTCATGGTTTAGACTTAAGCACAATTCAGCTTGAGGGTAATATGTCCTACGAGGTAGAGTCGGTGGCTATCTTGGGTCGTCAGGTTAGGAAGTTGAGGTCCAAGGATATAGCCTTAGTGAAAGTACAGTTGAGAGGGCAGCCAGTGGAGGAGGCCAATCGGGAGACCGAGCGAGAGATGCGGAGTAGATATCCTCACCTGTTTGAGACTCCAGGTATATTTCTTGACCCGTTCGAGGACAAATATTTATTTTAGAGGGGGAGAATGTAATGATCCGGCCGGTCGTTCCGTAGGATTTTTACCATTATTCCTGTTTTTGCCTTGTTACGCATTGTTTAGTTATTTATGATGTGTTGGAGTTGGGTGGTTCGGGTTCATAGTGGTTGTAGTGAGAATTGAGACACTTAGTCTCTCAAAGTAGCCTTATAGTTGGAAAAGTCAATTGGGAGTTGACTTCTTGGTAAACGATCTCGGAATGCGGATTTTATGGCTCGGGTAGCTTCGTTAGGTTATTTGGGACTTAGGAGTGTGTTCAGAATTTAGTTTGGAGGTCCAGTGTAGAATTAGGCTTGAATTGGCGAAAGTTAGTTTTTGGCGATTTCCAGTCGGTAGTGGAAAATAAGCTATCGGGGTCGGAATGGAATTCTAGAAGTTGGAATAGATTCGTAGTATCATTTTCGATGTGTGCAAAATTTCAGGTCAATCGGATGTGTTTTGGATGGTTTCGACATCTTTGGCAAAATTTAGAAGTTTCAAAGTTCAAAGGCTTGAATTCGCGGTGAATCTAGTGTTTTGATGTTATTTTGGGTGTTCCGAGGGTGCGACTAAGTCCGGATGATCATTTTTCACTTGTTGGTATTTTTGGTTGGGGCCCCAAGGGGCTCGGGATTGATTTCGGATGGTTAACGGAGGTTTTGACTTGGAATTTGCACCAAAACTGCTGCGGGTATAATTTTATAGGTATGACCGCACCTGCGGATGGGGAACCGCAGGTGCAGGCCCGCAGAAGCGGACAGGACTCCGCAGATGCAGACGTGGGACCGCACCTGCGGAGTCGCAGGTGCGGAACTTTGATCTTAAATGAATTCTCCCATGTGCGCACCTGGGACCGCAGGTGTGAGATTTTGGCCACAGGTGCGGAAATCCCTGGGCAGAAAATATAAAAAGGGTCCTTAGCGAATTTTGGTCTTCTTTTCACCATTTTCATACAGGTTTGAAGCTTTTGAAGGGTTTTTTAGGGAAATTGATAGTTCTTCATTGAGGTAAGGTTTTTACACTCTAAACTCGTTCTATGTGATTAAAGGTCTGATTAGTGATGAATATTTGGGGAAAATCAGTGCAAAAATGGGTAATTAGAGCTTGAGATTAAGAGACCTTAAAATGGGAATTTGAGGGGTCATTTGGACTCCGATTATAGTGTTCTTGGTATGTATAGACTCGTGGGAGGATGAGGATCCTAATGGTGTAAATTCTATCGTGTTCCGAGACGTGGGCCCGGGGGTCGATTCGGCCAATTTTGGGAATTGTGCCTAAATTTGATAGTTTTCGACTGGGTTTCGTTTCCCTAGCATGTTTTGATGTTGTAAATCTGATTTTGATAGACCCGGAGTTTTTGGGAGCCGATTCAAGGGGCAAAAGTATTGCGGAGTAGCTTTTCGGGCTGGTTTGACGTGAGTAATGACTATAAATCTTGTCCTGAGGGTATGCAACCCCGGACCTAACATCTTTTCACTGTTTTAACGTGACACACACATTGGATGACGAGTGTGTCGCGTGTACGGATTGGGTAATTTGAAATTTTTTCTTCATGCGGTAACTCATTAGTTGCGTAACTGCTTTAAATCACATGATAAATCGTATTTTCATGATTTTGATATATTTGGGTTGTAAGACATGTTTGGGGCCTCCTGCCGATCTATTTAAACCCCTTGGGAGCTGTTTTCTGATATTCCTCACCGTGGTAACTATGATTTACACTCCGTCATTCATGTTAAACTTTTTTTGATACTCAAACTTGTTGATATTATTTCATGATATAAAATACTATTTTGGGTCGAGAACCCTGTTTATTTATGGCCCGAGTGACATTTTGAGAGTTTCTGATTGATTGTGGCCGAGAGCCAATATTGTGAGGATATTTTGGATCGGGTTGCATGTTACACTGTTATGATATGTGAGAGGCCGAGTGCCAGAGTGATTGATGCCATGATTTGGCTGTTTATAGCGCTTGGGCTGTAGGAGCCCCTCTGGAGTCTGTACACCCCCAGTGAGGGCAGGTACCTACTGAGTGCGAGTGCCGAGTGACGAGTGGCTGGGAGGCATGAGTGACTGTGAGGTTTCCCGAGGGGCTGATGCTGAGTGATTGTGAGGTATGCTGAGTGTATGAATCTGAGTGATGATTTGCTCGAGGGCGGTTTGTGATACTTGTTTGTCTAAGTACTATTTATGATTCATTTCATCATTAAGCTAATACTTCTTGGGTATTTTACTGGAATCACTAGAAATCATACGTGTTCAAAGGATTTTACTTAAACTGGCTTTTAAAGCATATTTGTTCAAATGTTTACACTGTTGGAAATCAATATTTTATCCAGTGTGATTTGGTGATTTTTTCTTGTGTGTATTCTTATTGTCTAGACTTGATTTATTTTCATTACTACTGAGTTGGCGTACTCACCATTACTCCCTGCACATTTGTGTGCAGATTCAGATGCTGGTATCTAGCGTTAGTCATCTTATTTTCGTGCAGAGCCAAAGTTTGGATATTGAGGTAGTTGTCCAGCGTCCACAACATCTCTATTTCCCTTTCTTATATTGTACTTAGTTATTCCTTCATAGATTTTGTATTATGACAGTAGTAGTCTTGGTATTATTCTTAGATGTTTATGACATGTTGGCTCCAGATCTTGGGTATGGTTGTAGACTGTTTAGCTTGTGTTATTTTGTGTGAAAATTCAGAAATTCATATATGTTTATGAAATGTTGAAAAATAAATTGAGAATTTTGAAAAGAAAATGTAAACATGTGTTTTTGGCTAGCCTAGTTCCACGATAGGCGCTATCATGACCGGTTTAGGATTTGGGGTCGTGACAATTACCGCACCTATTTGCAAATGACTCTGATTGACTAGTCAACGTCACCAAAGATCGGGTAAGGACTCGAATTACCTTAAAGAGAAGGTGGTTGGAACTCTTCCAGTTCAACAACTGTGGGTTTCGACCAAACTTAGAACTATGTGGATTATGTAATTAGACTAGATGATTAAATAAAAAAATATCAAAGAAGTTCATTATAACATAGTTGGTACAAATCTTTAAGAACTACAAGATGTAAAAACAATGTTTGAATAACTAAATGTAGATATCAAGAAAGGGGAGGGGGGTCCTAAGTTTTTTAGCCTAAAGGATCACCCCGTGCAACATAAATAATACTTCGTAACTCCCTTTAGATAAGATTTGCTCATATTATTCAGCGGGCACATACTATGTTAAATTTGTTTACCTAGAGGCGCTCTAATTCAATTCTAAGTCGTACCCTATGCGTGCACTACCCGTCCCATGCCTATCGCTTAGGAGGCATGGACCTCTATTTTGGGTGGTTCTAGACTTCACTTAGGTTGCTAAAAAAATGATAAAACTAACCGACATTCAAAACAAGTAGGACTTCATGTAAAGACAAATAAAGGACAAATTTAGCCTCCACATATAAACAACAAATGCACGCGGGCAGTTTCAGAATTAAGACTTAATCATATATGAGCGGTTTCTAGGTGATTCTGAATTCCAACATCCTATGTGCAATATTATAGCTCTCTATGGCTTAGGCGAGGAGGCAGTGAACTATTTACAAGCTTAGAACTATTAGTACCGATTTTGTCAATATGCGCCTTAGAAAGGTGACATTGGCTTATAGGCATGATTTCTAGTAGTGGCGTAGCTAAGCAATGAAATAGTGTTTGAGAGTACATCATTAACAAGTTGATCTCATAAACGATTTTAAGCGAGTGACAATATCCTATAGGCATGATTTCTAACAATTGACAATCAGACCTGATTTTTAACACTTTATCCCTATAGGCATGATTTCTAGATAGGCATTAAAGACCCTATAAGCATGATTTCTAGATAGGCATTAGCAACCCTATAAGCATGATGTCCAATAACACATAGCAATAG
Organism: Nicotiana undulata; assembly: GCA_005239495.1. Classification (NCBI taxonomy): domain Eukaryota; kingdom Viridiplantae; phylum Streptophyta; class Magnoliopsida; order Solanales; family Solanaceae; genus Nicotiana; species Nicotiana undulata. Next base: position 8,602 of record ML275200.1, on the reverse strand, counting down.
ACATGAGGAACAAATAGAGTACTTAAGCTCATGCTTTGATAGCAAACAAGTTGAGTGAGTGTGTGATCCCCATAAGCATGGCTCCTACAAATGTGCAACACATGAGAGTCAAAATAACAAATAGAGCACATGTCATATAAGCATGCGTTCTACCCATTGTGCGAGAATTAAAATACCCTACACGTTTTTTATTAATCACTCCGTTTGTTCGATTACAAGATTATTACAGTCCTAGAATTAAATATAAGTAAATACATAAGCAGACCACTACAAGCCCAATGATACGCCCCGTACAGATAACCCAATATTTTCCAGGCCTTCGACATCTCCAGTAGACTCTAATTCCCAACTCATAAGATCAGTCTATTAAGTCTAGATCCAAAAGCGAAGCCTATCATCATATAGAACCAAATACCAAGCTGAAATGAAGGACATGGTAACAAGCAATAAACTATGTGTTGAGCAAATTAAACAGAGTAGGAAATCCACATACTTATTTCTTAGGACGGTAAAGCTGATTAAATGTAAGACGCATAAGAAAATTCGTGGCATGTTGGCAGGACACACATAAGAAAATTCATGTTTTCATTTTGGTTAGAGATAACATGACTGGTCCTCATAAGATAATGGCCTATTTCTAAAGAAATTTCAAACACAAACATGGTCAAAAACAACTTAAGATAATTTCAAGCAGGGGATCTAATTATGAAAGCTGAAAGATCAACATAGAACATCCTTAATAGAGTAGTTTTAGCATAAAGAATGACAATACAAGTTAGAACAACATAAAGAGTAGCTTGTGCAACATTAGTAGAATTGAGGAGGCATATCACTTAGATCAACATGGCAAGCATACATGCTTAGTTTTCACAACAACAGGATTATAACAAGGCACAAATGGGCCTAAAAGAGACTCAAAACTAGGAGATTAAGGCATGAAGGTCTAACAAAGTTATAGTCATAGATTGGCAAGTAAACAAGCAAATATGCATGGTTTATAAGAGTCGATAAGAATCTTAACCACAAAGATTTCTAAGTCCAAAGATCATGGTAGGAAGATATGTAAATCGTAAGGTCATAGGGTAGACAAACTTCAGAACTTAAGCCAGCCATAATGATAAAACCAAGTGTATTGGGGTTTAACTAGAAACTTGGCAATATTGAAGAACACGGGATTGACCGAATACCAAAATATTTTAGGCTAAAACATTGATACAATAATGGACACATAAGGTTTATGTAAGCAGAAGAGCAATAGAACATGCATGAAGGATTCATTAGAAAGAAATTCACTCAAACAAGTTCTAAGCAGGAGATAATATCCTTTAAAATGTAGAAATCTAAGGCAAGGCATGAGGAAAGGCTTTTGAAGAGCATCTAGCAATCAGAATAGCATAACAAGTTGAGAATAATCATAAATTATTCAATTGCACACATATAACATGCATAAAGCTCAAAATTCAAGAAGGTTTAGATAATACAAGAAAAATAGTGAGGTGATAAGACAAACATGAATACGAACAGAGAAAGCTGTATCACTTTGGTTAACAAAAGACTGATTGACATGGATGCATGCAAAGGAGAGTAAAACAACAAGAGTCTAATTACTAAACAAATTGCAGAATTAACGAGCTAATAAGACAGACATTAAGAGCCAACAACTTGCTTATCCGTACTACTGAAAGAACAGCAGAAACCTCAAAAATTCTCAGTGCGTCAGAGTTCCCAAGGGTTTCAAATGAACCCCGGGCAGTGCTCACACTAATAAAGGAGCAACAATTGAATTTCGGTGGCCTTGTCTTTTAGCCGTCCAAGGTCTCAAATTTCAGATTAGTAGAATGAGTGGGAGTGAGAGAATAACCGTGATTAAGGTCCGTTAAAGGGGATTTAAGGGATGGGTTTATATAGTAGTTAAATCATACGAGTAAATAAGGAAAGAAGTCAATAAAAAATATACATGCAATCAATAAAGAAACCGGTATAGGAAAGAAATCAAAATTCAAACCCTAATTAGGATTCAGTCTACTGGTAGGAGAAATCAACCATTCTTCTGTGTATATGCGCGAGATATTGTCCAGATCTTAGAGATTGAAGTTGAACAAACCCGTACTTGCCAAATTTTGGAAAGTACTAAGTAACACCAAACTCTTGTAAGTAACAACGAGGTAACACGTAAAAGGTAAATAAATCAGAGAGGGAATCCATAATTTTCTCAGATTTGGAGAAGATTGGGGGAGGCGGCTAGGTTTTTGAATGAGGGAGAAGAAGAGATGAGAGAATACAGAGAAAGCTGGGTGAGGGATTTGTCTCTACGGTTGGGGGTTATGGGGATATAATGGAAGCCAGGGATTTATTATGGGTCGTTGATCATTTAAGATCAACTACTAGGATCAAAGGGAAACAGGGCGAGTCTTTTAAGAGGGTCGCGACCGATTCAATAAAAGGGGTTGTCTAGTTTGGGCTTGGGGTTATTGGGCTAGGCTGTTAGGCAAACATTGGTCCGAAAATTGACTTAAAACAAGGCTACTATTTAAATACCCAAAAATCTATCAAAACTTTTATAAAGATGCTTAATAAATACATAAAAAATATTATTTATGCACTAAAATGATTGAAAATAATAATTTAGCATTATAAAAATATAAAAAACGCTATTTTGACCCAAATAATATAATAAAAAGCACTTATGTAGGAACATAGGCTATTACTGTAAAAAGTTACATAAATATCTACAATACATATATAATTATATGAAATGACTTAAAAATATTTTAAAACGTGTGTATGGGTGTAAAACTAATAAATTTGGATTATTGAGTTATAGAAAAAAATTTAAGGGAATAATTAGCAAATATTCGAATAATTTTAATGCAAGAAAAACTCTAAACATTATGGAAAATGCTTGTATAAATCTTGTAAATTAAGTAATGATGCAAAAAATGACATTTTGAAAATATATATACTATTTGGAAAAATATGAGGGAAAAATTGCGTATCAATAGCTACCCCTCTTTACCCGGGAATTATGAAATAGTTGTCGGATAAAGAAAATGATGACCAATTTTGGCCGAATTTAGTGGGGAATGATGTTATTTAAAAAAAAGGTTGAACCCTGATTACTGAGTTTCCTACATATCCCTGGTGTTATGGGAATCAGGCCATGCGTATTTCTAGATTGAACGGTGAGGGAAACCGATGGAGTTAATATGAGAATGGCCGTATGTTTCGGAAAGAATCACAAAAGACTGATTGACATGGATGCAGGCAAAGGAGAGTAAAATAGCAAGAGTCTCATTACTCACCAATTTGCAGAATTAGCGAGCTAAGACGGCAGCGATTAAAAGCCAACATCTTTCTTATCAGTACAATGAAAAGAATAGCAGAAACATCCAAAATTCTTAGTGCGTTAGAGTTCCCAAGAGTTTCGAATGAACCCCGAAAAGTGCTCACATTGAGAAAGGAGCAACAATTGAATTCCAGTGGACTTGGATTTTAGCCGGCCAAGGTCTCAAATTTCAGAATAGTAGAATGAGTGGGAGTGAGAGAATATCCATGATTAAGGTCTGTTAAAGGGGATTTAGGGGAGGGGTTTATATAGTATCTAAATGAGACGACCAAATACGTAAAGAAGTCAATCAAACATAAACAAGGAAAAGAAAAAAATACATACAATCAATAAAGCATCCAGTAAAGGAAAGAAATCAGAATTCAAACCCTAATTAGGATTCAATGTTTGGAAATTCGTTTACCGGTATGAGAAATCAACCATTCTTCCGTGTATATGGATGAGATATTGTCCAGATCTTAGATATTGAAGTTGAACAGGCCCGAATCTGAGAGATGGTTTCGCGCCCCCTTTTTCCTCGCGTAATTGGGTTTCGACATTAGTGAGACAACTCCCTTCCTTTTGGGATGGGATAATGAGGTTTGAAGAGTCGCCACCTAACGGATTATGGTGCGTTAGGGCACCTAGAACAAATAACTCATAAAACTAGTTTGCATTACCAGAGATCATGTAAGGGCAAGTCTGTATTCATGATATAGACTCGCTCGAACTTCATGATATAGACTCGCTCGAACTTCCGGAACATGGAGAGCAACAACGGAACTCTGAATTCAACCCCAAAACCAAATTAATCAAACTTAAGAACTTTGAAATTCTAGAATTCATTACATTGCACCAAATGGGTCTATACTACTCGGAATGATCCCAAATTTTGCAGGCAAGTCATAAATGACTATACAGAACTATTACCGATCCCGGAATTCCATTCGGACCCCGATAGCATGAAGTGCCGTTCCAGGCCAAATTCTAAAATTAAGGAAATCCTGATTTCCATTTCGGGCGCCGAAACGCTCTCGGGTCATCAGAAACCCGAGCCGAACATATGCCCAAGTCCGAAATCATCATACGGAGCTACTAGAGCTGCCAGAACTCGATCCCGATGTCGTTTGCTCAAAATGTCGACCGAAGTCAAACTTGGCCAAATAGGCCAACCTTAAGGAACCAAGTGTTCCTAAACCATCCAATTCATTCCCAAATCAAGAACCACCTACTCCCGTGAGTCATAAAGCACGAATAGCCACTATGGAAGGTTTCATTTAAGAAAACAGGATCTTAGTACGCAAAATGACCGGCTGGGTCGTTACACATGTGAACCTCGATAATCATAAATCAGATAAGCCAGGAAGCAAATAAATGGGAGATGGGAAAATGGATCATGTTGAACAACAATTTGGTAGTGCATAGGTACTTGTCACCTCACCTATACGCTACACACAAGCAATTTCACATAGCAATCAAGTTGGGGATTCCTATTCCCTTAAGTCAAGGTTAAATCAAGCACTTACCTCAACTTTGTAGGCCACTCACTGCTCATTTATAGTTTTTCCTTTTGAATTCACCTCCAATACACTAGAATCTAATCATAATTAACTCAATATCTTTAATAGATTCTAAAGGAACTAACTTTATTGAAGATACAACTTGTATACTTGTGTGATAGGCCACTCAAAGTGAAAATCCGATCCCGGACCTGCTTGGTCCAAACTCGGGGTTCGGACCAAAATACGTTTACCCATTCACCCACGAACCCGAATATACAATTAGTTTTGAAATCTGAACTCATTTCGAGGTAAAGATTCAATTTTTACAAAATTCCCTAATTCTACCCAAACCTTCAATTTTTACCATGAAAATTCTAAGTTTTTTTTATCTAAAAGTCATGAAAACATAGGGTAATTGAAATATTAAAGTTTAGAATTTATTACCAACAACTTGGGGATGAACTTTGATGAAGACAATCGTCCTTAGGGTTGTGTAGTTCGAAAATTTTGAAGAAAAAGGGTTCTGCCCGTTTTAAAAGTGTATTTATATAGCTGGGCTGTAACGACCCGACCGGTCGTTTTGAGATCTAGCGCGTCGTTTAGTAGTTGAGAGTCATGAACAGCTTCATTTCGTGTATTGTGACTTGTGGGGATTGTCAGAGTTAAAATTCAGGGGGTTCGGGGTTAAATTGAAAGGAAAATTCTCATTTCAGATGCCTTAACTTGAGGAAATTAACTAAGACTGGAATTTTGAGTAAACTGTGATGACCCAAAAGGTCATCTTATGTAAATTTAATTATGAATGTGTTCCGAGGCCTCGAAAGCCTCCGTCAATCTTACCTCGATGTGTGTGCGCAGCCCGGGCGTGTAGCCGGGAAGCCTTTATGTGGAAACTTGATAAAGAGTTGAATTTATGATAATTAGTTGAATAAAGTTGACTTTGGACAACAATTTTGGTGAACGGACCCGGATCCGTGATACGACGGTCTCGGAAGGTGCGTAGGAAAATATGGGACTTGGGCGTATGCCCGGAATCGAATTCCGAGGATCCATGTCCGAGAAATAAATTTTTAAAGGAAATTATTTTATGAAAATATTTAAGGCTTATGAAAAATGAACCTTGATGTAAAACCTGTGCGGCCGGGCCCGTATTATGATTCCGGAGCCCGGAACAGGTTCAATATGTGTTATTTAAGTTATCTGTGAAATTTGGTAAGAAACGGACTTGATTTGACGGGTTTTGGATCAAAATGAGAAAATTGGAGTTAATGAAGTTTTGAAGATTTTTAAAGAATTTGAAATTTTGCTTGAAATGTGATTTTATATTCCCGAGGTCCGAATGAAATTCCGAGACCGGGAATAGTTCCGTTATGTCATTTATAACTTGTCTGCAAAATTTGAAGTCATTCCGAGTAGTATAGACCGGTTCGGCGCATTGAAGTGAATTCTAGAATTTCTTAAGTTCTTAAGTTGATTCAATTTGGTTTTGGGATTGAATTTTGAGTAAACGACCTCGGAATCAGGATCCGAAGGTTCCAGCAGGTTCGTATGATGATTTCGGACTTGGGCATATGTCCGGATCGGGATTTGGATAACCCGAGAGCGTTTCGGTGTATATTGTGGAAGTCAGCATTTTTGAAGAAATTTCCTAAGTTTGGCTTGAAGCGCATTTCAATGATATTGATGTCCGTTTGGGATTCCGAGTTTGGGAATAGCTCCGTATGGTGATTCTGGAGTTGGGAGCGCGATCGGAAGTGAATTCGGATGTCCGGAGGTCATTTTGAAGTCATTTGGCTAAAGATAGAAATTTGAAGGTTTTTGAGAAGTTTGACCGAGAGTTTGACTTTTTGATATCGGGGTCGGATTCCAATTCCGAAAGTTGGAGCAGGTCCGTAATGTCGAATATGACTTGTGTGCAAAATTTGGGGTCAATCGGACGTGATTTGATAGGTTTCGGCATCGGATGTAGAAGTTGAAATTTCAAAGTTCATAAAGTTTGAATTTTAGTGCGATTCGAGATTTCGGCGTTGTTTGATGTGATTTGAGGCCTCGAGCGAGTTCGTATCATGTTTTGGGACATGTTGGTATAATTGGTTAAGGTCCCGAGGGCCTCGGATGGATTTCGGAAGGTTAACGAAATGAATTTCGGACAAAAGAAAGAAGGTAAATTGCAGAAAATTTCTGCAGATTTTGGACAGCAATTAGTGCACGAGGAGCCTACTTTGGAAACTTATATATCGAAATATATAAGGAATCTGAAAATTTGCAAAACATGAAAGTTGTAGCCCTTGTAATCTTGTTTTCAGAATGTTAAACCATGCATCATTTGGACATTTGTACTTGAATGTATGATAGGTTGAAGGTGGCTGGTCGAGCAGTTTCGATAGAATTTCAGATGCACAGGGCCGACTTTAGAAGCTCATATCTCGGAATATATAAAAGGTTATATGGTGTACAACCAACTCAAATTAAAGATCTTTGAGTCTAGTTTCTAAATCCTCAAACCGTTTGTTATTTGGATATTTGTACAAGACGTTATGGGTGTCTTAACAGAAGGTGTTCAACAAGGGAATTTTAATAGGATGTACAACCTGTGCAGCACAAGTGCAAGGTACAACTCGATGAAGCAAGGGCAGATTCTTTAAACTCGAATTTTGGCCATTTCTTTCATTTGGCTTGGATGATTTTGAAAATTTTGGAGAGC
>ML275199.1:0-17625 GCA_005239495.1 Nicotiana undulata | reverse complement strand
GAAGTTTTTTCCCCAACCCACTCCCTCTTACTAGATTAGCACCATTTTTAAACATGCATGCAATGTCTTAGCTAATATTTCTAAGATTCATTCTAGGCCAACCCTTCCTTTTTTTAAAATCAGAAAATTAATGAAAAGAAAGAGAAGGGGTTGGGAACCCTTACCTGCTAGAATGGGGAAGAAAGGGATTACTCGAATTGCCAGGCCTGAGAGACCTTGAGATTCACTTGGATGGAAGGATCACTTACTTTCTCAAGAACTCTCCTTTCCTTCTCTCTATTTGTTCAGAAAACTTGTTAAAATTAAAGGGGGCAGGGGTTAAATGAAACTAGGGTCGGGTATAAAATTTAGAAAATTTATAGACCGTGTCGAATATGTGGTCAGGAATGCGATCGCATTCCTGACATGCGGTCCGCATATGGACCGGAGAATGGCCCCCAGGTGGGCCAAATTTTGAAAACATTCTGCCCGTGTATGCGACCACTATGCGGTCCGCATACATGTTATGCGATCGCATTATGTGTCGCATAACACCCCTTCATTTGGGTAGTGATCTGCTCGTGTATGCGACCACTATGCGGTCCGCATACACGTTATGCGATCTCATAGTGCGTCGCATAACACCCAATTTCTGGAAAAATTAAGTCCTTTCAAATCTGGGGTATTTTTACAAAAATCAAGGTCCGTTTTAAGAATTTCCACTGAGATAACCACTCGGGGACTTATTCGGGCGTTATTTTAAGCAATAATTTTTTTTACGGGTCTTTACATTCTCCCCCCCTTAAAAACCATTCGTCCCCGAATGAGGATTTCGGAAAAAATCATTTTATGCAACTTCTCAATTTACACTAGCTCCAATATTTTCAGAAAATTTCGCCAGAGGTTCCCTTGTATATAGGCCAATCTACCTATCAGAGAGCCCCCGAAACACATTTCCAAGCCTCATTACACAAATTTAGTAATCCCTACAACAGGTATATCAGTCCTCACCTCAAAACTTGCACATATTCAATTACCTTGACCAATGCATACGGCTCACCATTTAACATAAGACTCTATTAGTGGCATACAATTTGCACATAGTTTTGGGCCACTTCAGTGTACCCCATACAGTTCAATCACCTCAATAGATCATAGGCAGTTTCACTTACTTACCATTTACCAATCCACACTACTATTAATCACTTACTTAGCACATTTGTTTCACAAACTTTTTATTTGCTCTAAAGGTGGCACACCACCTAGTAAGCAACTTCGTGTACAGTTTTAGCACGCGTTGGAAAATTACAACAATAAGGCAATTAGGAGAGGAAGGAAAAACAGGGTGCCTTGGCACGAGTCCGAATACAACATCAAATTGCCTTGGAACCATGATTCGCACGATCACTACTACACTTGTTCAAACAGATGGGGGTATTTTTCTTTCATTTCTTTCTCTGTTTCCCACGTGGCCTCCTCGACTCGTTGACTCCGCCACAGTACTTTAACGGAAGAAATCTCTTTGTTCCTCAACCTACGGACCTGCCTATCGAGAATGGAAACTGGAACTTCTTCGTACGACAATTCTTCACAAACCTCAATGGTCTCAACTGGCACGATGTAGGAAGGATCTCTAATTACCTTCTTTAACATAGACACGTGGAATACCAGGTGCACTAATGACAGCTAAGGGGGCAATTATAGCCTATACGCGACATGTCCTATCCGTTGAGCGACCCGATACGGACCGACATACCTTGGGCTCAATTTACCTTTCTTTCCGAACCGCATGACTCCCTTCATGGGGGATACCTTCAAGAACACTCAATCATCTACCTGAACTCTAAGTCTCTACGACGAATATCCGCATAGGATTTCTGACGACTCTGAGCAGTTTTCATCCTTTCTTGAATGACTCTAACTTTTTCCATAGCTTGGTGCACAAGATCTGGCCCTATCAATTCTGCCTCACCAACCTCAAACCGTCCGATCAGAGATCTAAATCTCCTCCCGTACAATGCCTCAAATGGGGCCATCTGAATACTAGCATGAAAGCTGTTATTGTAAGCAAACTCTATAAGCGGCAAGTAATCATCCCAGCTACCCTTGAAATCCAAAACACAAGACCGCAACATATCCTCAAGCGTCTGAATAGTCCGCTCCGCTTGTCCGTCCGTCTGTGGGTGGAAAGCTGTGCTGAGATTTACCTGAGTACCCAGACCTTGCTGAAATTTCTTCCAAAAGTTAGCTGTGAACTGAGCCCCTCGATCCGAGATAATAGAAACTAGAGTGCCATGAAGCCTGACTATTTCCTTCATATACAACTGAGCGTACTGTTCCGCAGTATTGGTGGACTTAACTGGCTAGAAGTGAGCTGATTTCGTGAGTCGATCCACTATTACCCAAATTGAGTTGAACTTGCGCTGAGTGCGAGGTAACCCTACCACGAAGTCCATGTTGATCATCTCCCATTTCCATATCGGTATATCCATAATCTGAGTCAGCCCACCGGGCCTCTGATGCTCAGCCTTCACCTGTTGACAATTCGAACATTTGGATACATGGCCCGCCACGTCTCTCTTCATACCGCCCCACCAATAAACTTCCTGGAGATCATGATACATTTTCGTAGAACCTGGGTGCACCGAATACCGGGAGCTATGAGCCTCCGCCATTACCCTTCCCCGAAGATTATCTACATCGGGAACACATAGCCTACCCTGACATCGCAACACTCCGTCATTGCTGCCAAGCGAAAATGCCGAGACCTTGCCATTCAGAACTGCATCCTTCAACTGTGCCAATGTTGGATCATCAAATTGCTTCTCCTTGATTTCAGCTACAAGTGACGATTCTGCCCCATTATGCACCATAACTTCCCCCTCGCCTGAGGTCGAGAGACAAACCCCCAAATTGGGCAATTGATAAACCTCCTGAGCCAAGGGCCTCTGATCCTCTTTCAAATGAGCCGAACTACCCACAGATTTCCGACTGAGAGCATCGGCCACCACATTCGCCTTTCCTGGATGGTACAAGATGTTCATATCATAATCCTTAAGCAATTCTAACCACCTCCGCTGCCTCAGATTTAGTTCCTTCTGCTTGAATAAATACTGAAGGCTCTTATGGTCTGAGAACACATCCACGTGGACTCCATAAAGATAATGCCGCCAAATTTTTAATGCAAACACCACAGCTGCGAGTTCCAAATCATGCGTCGGATAATTCCCCTCGTGATTCTTGAGTTTCCTCGAAGCGTACGCTATGACCTTCCCATGTTGCATCAACACACACCCCAAACCAACCCTTGAAGCATCACAATAGATCACAAATCCCTCTGAACCTTCTGGCAATGTTAACACTGGTGCCGAAGTCAATCTCGACTTTAATTCTTGAAAACTCTTTTCACAAGCATCGAACCACTGAAACTTAACTACTTTCTGCGTCAATTTAGTCAATGGGGAGGCGAGGGTGGAGAATCCCTCCACGAACCTCCGATAATACCTAGCTAGCCCCAAGAAACTGCGGACCTCCGTCGGGGTCGTTGGTCTAGGCCAATCTTTCACTGCTGCGATCTTCTGGGGATCAACCTGAATCCCTTCTCTGGAAACAACATGACCTAAGAACGCGACTGATTCCAGCCAAAACTCACATTTCGAAAATTTAGCATATAGGTGGTGATGACGAAGAGTCTGCAGGACTGCTCTAAGGTGATTAGCATGATCTTCCCGACTCCGCGAGTAGACAAGGATGTCATCAATAAAAACAATCACGAAGGAGTCTAGAAACGGCTTGAAAATCCGATTCATAAGATCCATAAAAGCTGCTGGAGCATTGGTCAGCCCAAAGGACATTACCAGAAATTCAAAATGACCATAACGAGTCCTGAAGGCGGTCTTAGGAATATCCTGCTCCCTGATCTTCAACTGATGATACCCAGACCGTAAATCAATTTTGGAGAAGAACCTCGCACCTTGCAATTGATCAAACAAATCATCTATTCGAGGCAATGGATACTTGTTTTTGATAGTGACCTTATTGAGCTGCCGATAGTCGATACACATACGGAGCGACCTATCATTCTTTCTAACAAAAAGAACCGGAGCACCTCACGGCGACGCACTCGGCCGAATGAACCACTTATCTAATAAATCCTTCAACTGCTCATTTAACTCCCTTAATTCTGCTGGCGCCATTCTGTATGGTGGGATAGATATTGGTTGTGTATCTAATAGTACATCAATCCCGAAATCAACCTATCTATCTGGTGGAACCCCTGGAAGCTCGTTCGGAAATACTTCAAGAAACTCATTCACGACTGGCACGGAATCGGGGGCCGACACTTCTGAAGCGGTGTCTGCGACCCGGACCAAATGATAGAAACACCCTTTCTTAATCATTTTCGAGGCCTTAAGGCAGGACGTGAATCTACCTTTCGGCACCACACTACTCCCCTTCCACTCAATAACCGGCTCATTAGGAAACTCGAGTCTCATGACTATCGTTCGACAGTCGAGCTTGGCAAAACACGAATAAAGCCAGTCCATTTCCATAATAATATCAAAATCTATCATCTCCAGCTCAATAAGATCAGCCGTGGTAACGCGACCACATACCGTGACAACACAATTCTTATAGACTCGCGCTGCTGTGATAGAATCACCAACCGGAGTTGATACAAAGAACGACTCATGAAGCTGCTCGGGTTTTACCCCAAAACTTGAAGTAATAAACGGGGTAACATAGGACAAGGAGGATCCCAAATCAATAAGAGCATAGCAATCAAGTGCTTGAACATGCAGAATACCTGTGACAACATCTGGAGAAGCCTCCGCATTCTGGCGACCACTCAAAGCATAGAATCGGCTGGGTCCGCCTCTACCACGAGCCCCACCCCTAATTACACCACGCCCTGCTGGAGCTGGAGGACGCACTGAAGATGTGGCGGCTGAAGAACCGGATGACTGGGCAAACCCCCTACCCATGCCCTGGTTGGGCGCACGACAGTCCCGCTGAAGATGACCCCTTACCCCACACCTGAAGCATAACGGGTGATTCAGATAACATGCCTTAGTATGGAACCCTCCGCACTGAGGGCACAAAGCTCTCCCCTGCTGCTGGAACCTTCCTCCGGAATGACCTGACTGATGGGGTCTCCTGCTATCGGATCCTGATCTCCAATGACTAGTCGGTTGATGACGGTGTACGGATGGCGGTGCACTGGCTGAAGACTGAGCATAAAACTGGGATGGCCTTGTTGGTCCCCTCCCCTGAACTGGTCTCCCCACTAAAACTGCGCTCCCCGAATGACCCACCGACCGGACTATGCTGCTGCTCTCTCTGTCTGCCCGTATCTTCAGCTTCCTAGCCTCCGTAGCCTGGGCGAACCCCACAATCTTCCCATAATTCATGTCCGAGTGCAAAGCCGCTGTAGCAGCCTCATTCACAACCAAAGGACTGAGACCCTGAACAAATCGTCGAACTCGGGCATCCATGGTCGATACTAACTGGGGAGCATACTTGGACAACCTCACGAACTCCATGTGGTACTCCCAAACACTCATACTGCCATGCTTGAGGACCTCAAACTCAGTAGCACGGGCTGCCACAGTCTCGGCAGGAAAAAAGTGAACCATGAACACGTCCACAAACTCGCTCCATCTAGCCGGAGGACTTCCCTCTCTACGGGAACCCTCCCACATCTCAAACCAGGAATATGCTGCTCCCTTCAGCCTGTACGAAGCTAACTCAACCCCCTCTGTCCCTGTAGCCTTCATCACCCGAAGGGTCTTGCACATCTCATCAAGAAAATCCTGTGGATCGGCCTCTGGGTCCATACCTGAGAACTCTGGAGAGGCCAACTGTAGAAACTGGTTGACTCTGGAGCCGGCGGAATATCCCTGTCCGCTGGAGGACGCAGGGGTAGCATGAGATCTTTGGGCCTGGGCGGCCACCAATTGAGTTAACATATGGATAGCTCCTCTGAGGTCCCCCTCGGACGTACCGGGACCGGAAGATGGGACCGTAGAGGGATCAGGAATGTCGGCGGGAGGGGTTGCAGCACCCTCCGCCGTTGCAGAAACATGAATGCTTTGATCCGGATTAGAAGGGTCCGGCAAATTCAAGGCCGGGGAGTCACTCTCACCCGCACTACCAGGTACATGATTCACAGTCCCACTTGGGGTGGCATTGGCCTCAAGGCCGAGTCGAGCTCTCTTATTTGGTGCCATTGCTGGAAAATAAAGAAAAATCGGAACAAAGCATGAATTAGGCAAGGACATTTTCACTCTCCATTTCACCGCACGATATAGAATAACAATGAAAAGAGTAATTTCCTAAATGTCCGTGTAGCCCCCTTATTATCAATGTAATAGACAACACACCGATAAGAAGGGCTCTACTAGACACGGCTCCGAGACATCCTAGGACTCTTTTGAAACCTTAGGCTCTGATACCAAGTTTGTCACGCCCCAAAACCGAGGGACACGGCCGACACTCAACCAGAGGACCCCGATCAAGCGGACCTGGAATTGCCTTTCCTATCCCACGCGTTACCCCATGATTTCAGTATACATTATTCATGTGAAATAGCCATTTAGGCTTAAGCATAAACTTACAACTTGGATTCATTTCTACTTTTTATCATTACCAACATATTATACCAAATACTTACAAAATACATACAACATTTACCAACGTGGATCACGATTCCGAACCGTACCGTTACTTACCCAAAATACATATGTACATTACCCACATTGTGTCTACGGAGCCTCTAAGAGTACAAGGGAGTTATACAATACTTGCCGGTAACAAGGCTCCGGCTATACCTTACACAAGTACCAAAGTAAGAATCCGGGAGGAAAGATGGCATGAGCCACACTGGGCCCCGAGAGAAGAGGGGCTCACCAAAACCGCTGATAGGACGAGGAGGAGGCACTACTGTCGGTGTGCTGAAGTACCTGCTATAGAACCACCTACAATCATCACAAGAATGTAGCGCCCCCGACAAAAGGGACGTCAGTTTACTTGAATTGTACTCGTATGTATGAACAAACTTTACTCGAAGTAAACTCAATAATGCGCAGGAAAGAGACAGACAGAGAGTCACACAACTAATGCACAAGACATAGAAAGACATACAATGGTAGTTCCACAATTTTTCACTTCATCAAAATCACAATTTCAATTCATACTTGTCCCTCCTCAAATCTCACCCTTATTTCTCCTGTTGCGGCGTGTAACCCGTTCCCACCTGACAATTGTTGTGGCGCGCAACCCGATCCCACCTGATAATTGTAATTACACCCTTATCACTTCGTACATATCACCCTTATCTCCCCTGTTGCGGCGCACAACCCGATCCCACCTAACAATTACATCCCATGCCAATGATGACAATTCACAGTTCAATCACAGAAGATTTCAGCAATAAGAACACAACTTTTTTACATAGCTTTTAGCATGTACACTGATACTCTTGGATTTATTATCCTGTTAGCACCGTTTTTCATAACGTGGTAGTGTGGTGGTCAACTAAAGACAGACAAGTATTACACTTCACACATCACATAATTTCGGACAACCAGTTGCACATATTATAACAATATGCTCAAACACCACAAGTGATTTTAAAAGATTAAAGTTAGCCATACATACCTGGAGTCGAGTTTCCCTTTTCAACTTTAACCCACAACCACCGAACCGACTAGTACCGTCAATCTAGTTCACAATTAGACATATTCAACTCAGAATTTGAAGTCATGCATGCAATTCAGACACTCTCAAGCATTTTGTCAAGCACTATGTGAACCCATTAGATTTCCAACCCTATCTTTGTGAAGTTTTTTTCCCCAACCCACTCCCTCTTACTAGATTAGCACCATTTTTAAACATGCATGCAAGGTCTTAGCTAATATTTCTAAGATTCATTCCAGGCCAACCCTTCCTTTGTTTAAAATAAGAAAATTAATGAAAAGAAAGAGAAGGGGTTGGGAACCCTTACCTGCTAGAATGGGGAATAAAGGGATTACTCGAATTGCCAGGCCTGAGAGACCTTGAAATTCACTTGGATGGAAGGATCACTTACTTTCTCAAGAACTCTCCTTTCCTTCTCTCTATTTGTTCAGAAAACTTGTTAAAATGAAAGGGGGTAGGGGTTAAATGAAACTGGGGTCGGGTATAAAATTTAGAAAATTAAAAGACCGTGTCGAATATGCGGTCAGGAATGCGATCGCATTCCTGACATGCGGTTCGCATATGTACCGCAGAATGGGCCCCAGGTGGGCCAAATTTTGAAAACATTCTGCCCGTGTATGCGACCACTATGCGGTCCGCATACATGTTATGCGATCGCATTATGCGGCATAACACCCCTTCATTTGGGCAGTGATCTGCCCGTGTATGCGACCACTATGCGGTCCGCATACACGTTATGCGATCGCATAGTGCGTCGCATAACACCCAATTTCTGAAAAAATTAAGTCCTTTCAAATCTGGGGTATTTTTACAAAAATCAAGGTCCGTTTTAAGAATTTCCACTGAGATAACCACTCGGGGACTTATTCGAGCGTTATTTTAAGCAAGAATTTTTTTTACGGGTCTTTACAACACCGCCTTTCCTTTGGAATTCAACTCCGAAACAACGATATCTAAACATAATTAACTTAATAACATCAATAATGACTCATTAATACAATCCCATAGCCTAAATATACAATTTCTAGTTTTCTTCCAAAATTTCCAAAATTCGACCCTAGGCCCGCTTGGTCCAAACACGAGGCTCGGACCAAAACCCGATCACCCATTCCCCTACGAGTTCAGATATATGATTTGTTTTGAAATCCGACCCCAAATTGAGGTTGAATTACCCAAAATCCCATAAGCCCTAACTCTACCCAAAACCCTTAATTTCTACCTTTAAAACCCTAGGATTGTTTTGGTGATAATTGATGAAAAACCTTAGAAAGTTGAAGGAAAATCAGTTAGTGAGCACTTACCTACGAGCTAGGAAGAAAATCTCTTGAGAAAATTGCCCTAGGTCTTCTATTTTTGAGAAAAAGTGAGAGAAAGAATGTCTGAAATTGTTTAAAAAAAAATCATTGTTCGACTCTTGCACCTGCGGTACATGGGTCGCACCTGCGATCTCGCAGGTGCGGGAAAAGGGTCGCACCTGCGGAATTGGGTCAGTCCCATAGGGGGCCGCACCTGCGGAGATGGGTCCGCTCCTGCGGTCTCGCACCTGCGGCCCTAGGCTCGCAGGTGCGGGCACACCAGAATTGGGTGCACCAGCATTGTTTTCATGAGTTAAAACACCCCGAATACCTATCCGAAACACCCCCGAGCCCTCGGGGCTCAAACCCAAATATTCACACAACTCCCAAATCATCCTATGGACTTATTCAAGTGATTAAAACGCCAAATTAACATCAAAATCAATGAATTAAACCTCAAAACTCATAGAATTTTCTTAAAACTTCATAAGGTTCAATTATTCCAATTTTGATCCGAAGCACGTCATTTCAAGTCCGTTTTATACCAAATTTCACAGATAACTCACATATATATATTAAACCTGTTCCGGGTTCCGGAACCATAATACGGGCCTGGTAACACGGTTTTCACATCAAAATTCATTTTCAAAAACCTTTATATTTTTCAAAAAATAATTTTCTTTAAAAATTTATTTCTCGAGCTTGGGACCTCGGAATTCGATTCCGGGCATACGCCTAAGTCCCATATTTTTCTACGGACCCTCCGGGACCATCGATTTAGGGGTCCGGGTCCGTTTACCAAAAATGTTGACCAAAGTCAACTGTATTCAATTAATAATATAATTTTCATTTTTCATCAAGTTCACATAAAAGCTTCCTGGCTACACGCCCGGGCTACATACGCATATCGAGGTGAGATCAACGGAGGCTTTCGGGGCCTCGAAACACAGATTAATCTAAATTAACATAGGATGAACTAAATGCGAAAATATAAACTAACCTATAAAGAAAGTAAAATGATCAATGGCAACAAGTATGAATATATCGGGTATTACACTCAAGTAACGATCCAATGTATTTCATGATTTTATAAATATGAGCGAGTTTATGTTAATAAGCCATGGATAATAATTCTTAGTTAGATTTTCTCAAAGACTAACAAGACTTCCTAATTGAATTATTCCTAACCCAATTAAGAGATTAAGCACACCCGGATATGGCTACAAGTAGTTCAATCCTATCCCTAGGTAGAATCTATAAAATGAGGCTTAAAGCCTCAAGTTCTTGTTAATTAATNTAGGGTTAGCTAATCCCTTTGGAAACATTAAAGAACAAGAATAATTAAAGAAACAATAACTCACTTCATAAATAACCAAAAATCATTCAATACATAAGCACAACAAGGTATTTAATCCACACTTTAAATATGTATATTTTCATAAACAAGATTCAAGTGTTGGAAATAAATACTACACACTTAAATATACAATACAAAGCAAGGAAATGAAGAAACAAACATAAATGGGTAAGAAAACCTTAACCACAAGAGTAAAATCTTCAAAATCCAAGTATGTGTACAAACTCTAGCTTCAAGACTTGTTCTTCATTAGTCTCCAAGACTCAAAAATATATTTACAATGTCCCCCCAGATTCCAAAAATATCTGCCAAGTCGTGTATAAGAATGATTTGGGGATAAAAATGTGAAATGCCAAAACTGCCCAAAATTTGCCCAATTTATATTCATCGCGATCGCGTAAAAACAGTTGTGATCGCGAAGGTTCAGATCTTAAAGCTCTGCGATCGTGTGAAGGCATTTTGCGATCGCGTGACCATATTTGCGATAACTTAGAACACTTCAGAGCTGGTGCAATATTCCTTCTTCGCGATCGCGTAAACAACTCTGCGATGGCGGTTCACCTTCTTATTGACTTCTGTGATCGCGGACCAGACTTTGCGATCGCGAAGAATATCTGGCTTCAGTATTGTTTCATCATTTTTGCCCATTTTGACTTGGTTTCTTCCATTTCTTCTCCAAATCACATGATACTTGAAAATTGCCAATAATCCTTAGAAAATGCCCTAGTTTTCTATCAAAATTATACCAAAGTTTAAATATTGAGAGGAGATAAGTTGGTAAAATACCAACTCATCAAACCCCCAAACTTAAACTATTGCTTGTCCTCAAGCAATTCAAAACTAAGAACACATTTATGCAAATCATCACTTAAGCTCCATGGCATACCAAGTATCATTTCAAGTCAAAAAGGGCCAATTCAAGATCAATCTAATGACTTCGGTTGGTACCAACAATTAATCCAAGACATATGAATCACTAACTTTTTGCACATTTTATTTCATTTTCAAAAACTTAAACAACACATAAACTAAAGTGATAACCAAGTCATGACATTAAAGATTCACAATTTGCCTCTCTATCACAATTGCATTCCCTTGCTCATTCCTCCCAATTGAAAATGGGATTAAATTCACAACTCGAGTCTCATGTGCCCTCACATTTTAAAAGAGAATCCCAAACTCATAAATTACAATTCAAAACATAGATGTGATGCCAAATGGAAAGACTCAACTCTCTCTCTCACAAAGATATTCAAATGCACACAAGTAGTACCATACGCTTTCCCTTCATGTATTTGGTAAAAGTGACTCAAAACCTCCCGAAGTACTATACTTTTTCACAATTCAAAGTCCACTTCCTTCAAGAATTTTTCCACCCTTTATTCTCTCTCTTTTTTTTTTATTTTTTTTATATCATCTAGTCTTCCTTTTATTCATACTTCCTTTATATATATATATATATATATATTAATTCTCTTTTTTTTTATATATAACAATTTTCACTTTTGTGAGAGGCCTCCATATCACAACTTTTACAGAAAAAACCCCCAAACTTAGGCTTTTAGCCTATATTCTGTCACGACCCAGAATCAAAATCCAGGTCGTGATGGCGCCCAACGACGGGGTTAGGCAAGCCAATATGAATTACACTAAGTGTTACCCTTCCCATTTGATTAAACAAGTCAATATTACCAATTTTAAACAATTAAACATGAGGATAGCTTGACATGAAACGAAAAACATAACAATACATGGCCAACATAAAGCATATGTATGCATATACAACCCCAAATCCCAAAATATACACTACATGTGTGCCAGGAAATAGTGTCACGAGTGTCATGGGCAAACTAACGGAATATACAAAGGATAATAATATATATATATACAAATCCACAGTCTGAATGAAATAGACGGGGAAAATAACAAAAGTAAATGAAACTCCATGGTGCTACTGGGGATCGCCAGAGGAAGCAGCTCACCGTGAAGTCAAGTCCACTAGCTCAGGGTCTATCTTCGGTACAATAACCAGAAGCACCGGCCTCAAAAGCTGTACAAATAAGTACAGAAGTGCAACATGAGTACATATTAAATAAATATGTACCCAGTGAGTATCCCGCCTAAACTCGAAGAAGTAGTGACGAGAGGTCGACTCGATACTCACTAAGGTCCAACAGTAATAACATATGATAGAATATAATGAAATACAGTAACCATGTTAGGAAATAAGCAACAAGTACATATCAAGAGCGCAAATCCAAACAACTACTGAATTAAGCAATAATGCACTTTCAAGGGTAAGACCACCGAAACAAAACAATAATCACCAAGTCTTAGATCCGCCGTGGCGTATGGCCCGCTCCCATAAGGTACCTTCTAAACTCGTCGTGGCGTACAACCCGATCCCATATGTGTACAATACCTCTGAACTCCGCCGTGGCGTATGGCCCGATCCCATATATATCACAAATACTTTTCAACTCTGCCGTGGCATACGACCCGATCCCATATATATTTCAAATACTTCTCAACTCTGCCGTGGCGTACGGCCCAATCCCATATACATTTCAAATACTTTTCAACTCTGTCATGGCGTACGGCCCGATCCCATATATATTTCAAATACTTCTCAACTCTGCCGTGGCGTACGACCCGATCCCATATATATTTCAAATACTTTTCAACTTTGCCGTGGCGTACGGCCTGATCCCATATATATTTCAGATACTTACTTTCCATTCAACAATTTTCCATAAAGAGTCAGAGGAACAATACTATACAAAACATAATCTCATAGTACATATGGCGTCACAATGAATCATATAAAGCATTGCAAGGAAGCATATAAGGCATTACGAGGAAGCATATAAGGCATTATGAGGAAGCATATAAGGCATGATGTGGGCCTAACTACCCGGACATAACAATGATAGCCGCTACGTACGGACTCTCGTCACTTGGTGCGTACATAGCCCCCAAACAATTTACACATAGCATATACATCACCTATGGGGATAATTCCCCTTACAAGGTTAGAAAGGAGACTCACCTCGTGTCGAATCTACCCCTCAGACCACAATTGCGCCCAAAACTCCGAACTCTACACCTGAGGACTCGCAACTAGCCAAAAGATGTAATATTAAATCAATGCATGCACAATGTGGGAAATTATCTTAGTTATTCACTAAAATCGCTATTCTTGAAGAATTCCCAAATTCCAACCCTGGTCCCGCATGTTCAAATTCCGAAAATTCTCGAAGGGATCACTCACCCAAAGCCTAAGGATCATTAAGGTGTGATTTCTACTTGAATTCATGGCCTAAAATGAAAAACCACAAAATCCCCAAGAGCCCTAAAATTACTACCTAATTCTATAATTTTTGATAACTTAGTAGGGAATTTAACTAGGAATTGATGTTTGAAACTAGTAAAACCATGGAATTTACTTACCTCACTAACAGTGGTGGAAGGTTCCTTGAAGAGCTCTCTAAAGACTTGAGGAGGAAGATGAAAATGGAGGAAATATGTTAAGTCCCGTATATAATAACACTGCCCAGGGATTCCTTCACTGCGATCGCGACAAGGGCCCTGCGATCGCGAAGGCCAACTGGCCAGACCTCTGCGATCGCGGCAGGGGTCCTGTGATCGCGAAGACCAACTGGCCATACCTCTGCGATCGCGGCAGAGGTCCTGCGATCGTGAAGAGTAACTGTGCCAGGCCCTGGCTTGGCA
Organism: Nicotiana undulata; assembly: GCA_005239495.1. Classification (NCBI taxonomy): domain Eukaryota; kingdom Viridiplantae; phylum Streptophyta; class Magnoliopsida; order Solanales; family Solanaceae; genus Nicotiana; species Nicotiana undulata. The sequence continues at coordinate 3,564 of ML275199.1, read as the reverse complement.
CTATGCAATCGCGAGGATGGGGCTGCGATCGCGAAGGCATGGAGTCCAGCCTTCCGCGATCGCGAAGAACAATCAGCAGCCCAGCCCAATTCCTTCTCCGCGATCACGACCCACCTTCTGCGATTGCAGAGAAGGAAACCAGACAGCAAAAATCTGGTTTTTCCAACTTAGCTCCCGGGGGTCCAAAACTCTCCCAAGGCCCTCGGGACCCCGTCCAAAAGCACCGGCAAGTATGTATTCATGATACGGACTCGCTCAAACTTCCGGAACGCGGAAAACAACAACGAAACTCAGAATTCAAACCCAAAACCAAATTGAATTATGCTTAAGAACTTAAGGTTCTAAAATTCATTTCAATGCGCCGAACCGGCCTATACTACTCGGAATGATTTCAAATTTTGCAGACAAGTCATAACTGACATAACGGAACTGTTCCCAGTCTCGGAATTGCATTCGGACCTCGGTAACATAAAATCACATTCCAAACGAAATTTCAAATTCTATAAAAATCCTCAAAACTTCATTAACTCTAAGTTTCCCAATTTGATCCGAAACCCGTCAAATCAAGTCTGTTTCTTACCAAATTTCACAGATAACTTAAGTAACACATATTGAACCTGTTTCGGGCTCCAAAACCATAATACGGGCCCGACAGCACAGGTTTCACATCAAGGTTCATTTTCATAAGACTTTATTATTTCCAGAAAACAATTTTCTTTGAAAATTCATTTCTCGGACTTGGGCCCTCGGAGTTCGATTCCGGGCATACGCCCAAGTCCCATATTTTCTTACGGACCTCCCGGGACCGCCAGATTACGGGTCCGGGTTCGTTTACCAAAATTATTGACCAAAGTCAACTTTATTCAATTAATTATCATAAATTCAACTCTTTATCAAGTTTTCACATGAAGGATTCCCGGCTATGCGCCCGGGCTGGACACACACATCGAGGTGAGATTAACGGAGGCTTTTCAGACCTCGGAACACAATCATAATTAAATTTACATAAGATGACCTTTTGGGTCATCACATATTCATACTTGAAATTACTTAGGGAGGTATGGTTTCACAAGAAAATCAGTAAGAAGCTTGTAAAATGGTTGCCAAAGAAAATGTTAAAAGGCTCAAAAGGGTTGACTAGGGAAAATATTCATGAGTAGGAAAGTTAGGCACAAAAATGGTCCAAGGAAGGCCTAATATCATTTTCAAACCAAGTTAATCTAGAATTTCGCCTTGAAGTACATTCCGGGCAAGTTCTAGACTACAAATGATGCAAAGAAATTTTACAATAAAATCTCACCACACATGGCACATGAAACTCAAATGGAATACAATTCAAAATCCAATTGAAACCAATGAAACTCAAGGAAGTCATATATAGCCTAAGAGGCTATTTAGTGAATCAAAGAGCCAAAGTTAGAATCTAAAAATCACAACAAGGAACATTACTCTTAATCATTCATTTTTTATATTGCATATATATACATATATATTATTTTATTTTTATATTAAAGACTCATATGCCAAGGTTTAAAATATATTTGTACCAAACAAGTCACACGTTGGCTTATGGGCACAAGACTACACCCCAAAAATCAATCTATTCACAACTAGATACTAAGCTATCTACTTAAGAAAACATTATTTACTTTCTAAAAAAAATGCTAAACAAGACTAATCCCTTAAGAAAGTTGTCACGCCATCCATCATAGAAAAAAGTCACCCGGTTCAACTAAAATAATTTCCTTGGAAAAGAACCGTGGTAGAAAGAAAAACCAAGGAATTTCATTAATGCTACTAAATATAAACAAAAATAAAAACCAAAACAAGAAAACTATAAAAATGTGATGACCCAAGGGTCACTTTATAAAATTAGACTCCGTTCCATGCAAAATAACCATAAAAAGACTAAAATAAAATACCTCGATTTGCGTGCGCAGTCCGGGCGTGAAGCTGGAAAGCTTTTATGTGAAAATATGAGAAATAGTAATTTTTAGAATTTAAATTTGATAAAAGTTGACTTTGGTCAACATTTTGAGTAAACGGACCCGGATCCGTATTCCGACGATCTCGGAAGGTCCGCAATAAAATATGGGACTCGGGCGTATGCCCGGAAATGAATTCCGAGGTCCCATGCCTTAGAAATCAATTTTTGAAAGAAATTGTTTTGCTGAAATGTTCATGAATTAAAGAAATGAAATAATGCTAAAAGTCATTGGTATCGGGTCCGTATTTTGGTTCCGGATCCCGATACAACTTTGTTATGATATTTAAAAGGTTAATTGTTAAATTTGGTGAAAAACGAAGTTCGTTTGACGTGATTCGGACACCCGGTTGAGAATTTATGAACTTTAAGAGTTTTTGTTGAAAATGATGAGTTTTGAGGGTTAATTCATAAATATACATGTTAGTTTCATGATTTTATCGCACGAGCAAGTCCGTATGGTATTTTTAGACTTGCGTGCATGATTTTTTTAGAGCCCCGAGGGCTCGGGTGAGTTTCGGATAGGCCACGTGGTGTTTTTCACTTAAAAATAGCTGCTGGTTTTTCTAGTTCTGGTGTCCAGGTATTTTGACCTGTGCGATCGCATAGGAAAGACCGCGATCGCACAGAGTAAAGTTTGAGGCCTGTTTGGAACCCTGTGCGATCGCACCTAGGTAGCCGCGATCGCATTGCCCTAGCCCCCTACCCTGTGCGAACGCACAACCCCACCCGCTAACGCACTGCCCCAACCTCTACCCTGCGCGAACGCACCTCAACCCTCGCGATCTCACAACCCAGTTTCCCCTTACCCTGTGCGATCGCATTTAATTAACCGCGATCGCACAGTTGCCCAAGCCAGCTAATATAAATACCTGTTAAAAGCAGGCAGAACCCTTTTTTCTCCAAATTTTCGAAGTTCTAGCCCTAAAACGATTTTTTTTTCAACAATCTTCATCCCCAATTCATAGGTAATCAATTCCAAACCTTGTTCTTTCAATTACTTACTATTTTGTATCACTTTTAAAGAAAAAAAAAAAAGAATTTTCATGGTAAAAATCTAGGTTTTGGGTAGAATTAGGGAGTTTTGTAAAAATCAATTTTTTATATCAAATTAAGGTCGGATTTCAAAACTAATAGCATATTTGGGTTCGTGGGTGAATGGGTAAACGTAATTTGGTCCAAACCCCGAGTTTAGACCAAGCGGGCCCGGGATCGGGTTTTCACTTTTTTTGAGAAAAGCTTAGGAAAAATTATATTTTCAATAAAGTTAGTTCCTTTAGCATTAGTTAATGATATTAAGTTAATTTTGATTAGATTCGAGCAAGTTAGAGGTGAATTCAAAAGGAAAAGCAATAATTGAGCAGTGAGTGCCCTGCGGAATTGAGGTAAGTGTTTGGCCTAACTTTAGCTTGAGGGAATAGGACTCCCCACTTGTTTGCTACGTGAATTGCATGGGTGTGGTGTATAGGTGTGGTGGCGTGTATCTATGCACCATCCAAATTGTTTGTTAAACATGATCCCATGAACCACAAAAATCAATAACACATGCCCGCAACATATCCTCCAAAACCTGAATGGTG
>ML275196.1:25201-40440 GCA_005239495.1 Nicotiana undulata | reverse complement strand
GTTTAGTGGCTAACTCGATCAAATACGGTATCGAGTGCCAGTCGTGCCTCCCCTAGTTTGGGGCGTGACAGAAGACCAAACGAAGGTGGTTCTTGAGTGATTCGAATATAAACACAGAAATCTAAAAAAACAGGTCTAAGTAGAGAGATATGGAATTTTCTTCACGGGCTGAAAAAGATCTAGACCTTCCTGAGCAGGTAAGGAATCACCTTGCTAAATTGCAAAATTCCACAGGAGAAAAATGAAGGTTAGAAAAAGCATGGGTAAAACAACCACGAGATTGCTTACGAGATATTGCGCCTTAAAACTGGAAAAAAAAATATAGGCGCTCGATGGATAATTAAAGACCACGAGGAAGAAGGTTCATTAATAGCCACAGGCAATTAGACAAATATTTACGAAAATAATTATTGGATCGAAGGAATCAGAAGTCACGAGGTCAAATGCTAAAGAACTAGAAACTATCAATGACTTCCCAAATAGGAAGATTTACATTGGTCGAGATTCGACACCGAAATATAAAGTTAATGGTTTATATGTTTAATATTGACCTGTAGTATAATCCGATCAAGCAAAAGAAGAAACTGGAGTACTAAAAAAAAATTATAACTTTAGGATCGAATCGGTTGCTTGTGGCCTGGCACATAAAATTAATTACTTTAACGTTGAAAATTATTTTTAGGTTAAACAACTCTTAAGGTGTAACTTCTATGATCATGTTGTTTTGTAAAACATTAGGGGTACTTATATTTAATAGACGATTGTAATTATGGATCTTTTATATTATTTCTTTTGTTTCATAGTGGAAAACTGTCCGTCTTTCCTTAGAAAATGCATATTTGATCAAATCTTGTTAAATCTTTTGTTATTCTTCCTTGTTTTATATCTAATTTTATATTAGTATTTATCTCGAAATACGAGTAACAATTAAACTTGTAACGTGGTTATAAGGATACGCGATCTGACTCAATGCCAATTGATAAATGACTAGATAAATAAATGAATTAAATGATTAAGATAAATCAAACCAGTGCGGTTGCAAGTTATCGACCTCGATTTGGAACAAGCTCTAGATCAGGCGTTAAGAACAATAATAACCGTGGTAAATTGTAAGCAAGTAAAAGAGCAGCGTATTGTTATTTCCCAGTAAGTGTATGTGATCGTTACAAATGAACAAGATTCCTCTTTATATGGTAGAGGAATCCTAAATAAGGTATAACTCTAATTTCGGAAATAAAATTCATGCTTGGTATCAATAACCCTTAGCGGTTCTGTGAATCCCGAGATTCCCGCCGAGATTTGTGGCCGATCACCGATATCTCGCTATTCCGTTGCTCGATGTTGATCTTTCCCGATCTCGATTCTTCGTTCTTCATGTTCTTCGAGCTGGAGCTCGCTTCGATATGAGCTTAATCTCGAGGCAGACCCTCGAGCACAGGCCCAGAGTCGGATTCGGCCAAATAAACAGAATGGCAAGCTTCATTACCATTCGAAAAATCCCATCGGTTCGAAACTAAATCCTAAACTTCGGAGTGGCAAGTAGCAGAAAGAGAAAGTCCAACTTAGGCCTCAGGCTTGAGAAGGGTCATCGTTCCCGGCTGTCCCATGTTTGTTGTATTTCTGCAGGGGGAGCCCAACCCCGCTAAGTTCGTTTAGCAAGCAGTCTTATTGCTTGAAAGCATACACAACACACAGTAGGAGAGTTCGAGTGTGAAAGCAGTGTACTCATGCCCCTGAGATAAGGTATGCTTTTAGTGCCTTATCTAACTATAAGAGCAGGAGCAGCAAGCACTTACTTTCTTTAAAATCGGACGTGCTCGATTTTAACCGTATTTAGTTAACCACCTATATTGCTCAAATAGTCTGGCTTCAAATTTACTTAACGTTTGGATATATATTTGGTTGAAAGATGAAAAAAATAAGTTTTTGAAGATGTGATGAAAAACAGTTTTTGAAAGTTAAAATTGTATTTAGACATATATTTTACTTGAAAAGATTTTGAAGTTTTGTGAGTAAAAGACTTCAAAAACTACTCTAAAACTTTTTTTTGAGATCTGAAGATTTTATTTTCTAAATTTGACATAAAATAATTGAAATTTATGAACAAAATATTTGAATATAAAATTTTAAGAAAAAGCTCCCAAAATTTACTGCCAAACGGAAGGGGAAAATGGGAAGATGGGTGGGCAGGTTGGGCTGAAGAGAGATAGACAAGAGTGCATTAACATGTCAAATCATCTTTATCCCTCTTTCTAAACCTTAGTAGGAGTATTTTTTATTTTCTTTTTTCTTTTCATGGGGTGCAAAAGCCCCTAATAAAAATTAAAACACATATTCTCTAGCTGCTAAGCTACAACTTTAACTCATTGGTACGACGAGTAGGAGAATAACCTTTTTGGGCTTTTCATTTCTTTTCTTTTCTTTGGTTCCCACTTTTTGAACTATCAATATTTTAGTCCAAACACACCTGACTCTACAGTGATCTGATGGCCACTACAAATATTGGCCTTTTGCAGCTCTCTTCTCCACATCGGTCGAACTCTTGATATATAATATCCCCACTACTATTACTCTTAACATTAATTAGATTTCTTATATATGGGTTCAAAAATGTCTGATCCTCTTGTGATTGGTAGAGTGATAGGGGAAGTTGTTGATTATTTCACTCCAAGTGTTAAGATGTCTGTTACTTATAACAGCAGCAAGCATGTCTATAATGGTCATGAACTCTTTCCTTCCACAGTCACCTCCAAACCTAGGGTTGAAGTTCATGGAGGTGATTTGAGATCCTTCTTTACACTGGTACATACTACTCCTTTCGAATTTCACTACTTTTATTAGGGGCGGAGCTAGAGTTCTAGTTACGGGTTTGTTGTGTTAAGAAGTCCACTTAAGCTGTCTTTTCGAGAACCTTGAATCCATAAACTCAAAATTGTCGCTTCATACATTTCTCTTATATTGTTTATACGAATATTGACCTGTTATTTTTCTTTTTTACCTTAATTGACAGATCATGATAGACCCAGATGTTCCTGGTCCTAGTGATCCATATCTCAGGGAACATCTACACTGGTAAAAGACATAAGTTAATATTTTAATTACTAACTCATTCAATTTTATCGTCTCTTGGCTTCTTTTTCTTGTTTACTTGGAGGGAGAAGATAAAAATATTTTAGGCTTTTTATCTAGGAACTTGTTTAAAAATATCGTAATGAAAAGAACATATGAGTTTATCGGTAGGTATTTGACTAAATAGGATCGATTATATGGTGTTCAGACGAGAAAATTTTTGTGAAAGGTCTGCGTACTTTTTTTTTAAAAAAGTTCCGCCTTGACTCTTGAGTTTGTGCTTCTCGGAAAATCTTTTTCTTCCTTTTGGTGTGGTTTTTTGACCTTTACATATTAAAGACACCACTGAGACACATATCTAAAAAAATTGTATTGGGAAGGAACGCAAAAACCAAAAAAACCATGTGTTATTAATCTATGTCAATGCCACCAGCAACTCAAGAAAAATATGGTGCATATACTGTGATTTGCTTGCAAAACGAGCAAAGAAGAAATCTTTTGATAATTTTTATTATGACGATGCACTTGAGGGAAATAAGTCAGGGTCATTCGTACATGGGATAAGAATAATAATTCTTGGATAAATTTAGGATTAATTTTATCTCATGTTTGGTTTGGACTATTAGTTAATCGTGACATAACTTTCAAACAAAAATGGTGAAATTAACTATCCCGTATAAACGGCGGGATAGCTTATCTCATGGAGTATCCCACCCTATCGGATAGTAATAGTCCAATAGGAGATAACTATAATTTGTACGGACTTAATGTCCAGTCACACCTTGTATCTTTGTCATGACGCATATTAAGCAATAATAATATTTCGACAATCTTGTGGCATTTGATTAGACTTAGCAAATTATAAATATGTCCAATAATTGTTCACATCGTTCGAACAGTTACCTGTTCCCCTTATCATTATAGTGCCTCATTCACTGAACAGAACCCAAGAAAACGCTGCAAAATGGTCATATCATGTAGTAACGGAAACAAACGTACTCGGTTTTATTATAAAATCAAAGTGACATATATTTGTACGCTTTGATAGTTGACAAATACCTGAAAAAAGAATATGACCATCTTTACAGGATTGTCACAGACATTCCAGGCACTACAGATTGCTCGTTTGGTATGTATCTTTAACCCAAAGTTCAAGCTTCGAAATAGTTATAACGGCTTTTCTTTTTAATATTTTATTTGTCTTAAATGCATATTTTCCTTATTATAAATTAATCGCCTAGTGGTAACGGGATCAAGTATTGATTCGTATTTATTTTTTAATAATCAACAAAACAAAGAGTATAAAAAGAAAGAATTGTTTATCTACACTTAGATTTATATGCAATATCAAGAAATCAGAAGATAAGCAATGAGTTAACTAATTATTGATGTGTATATCTCACATTCAAATCCAATTACTGGTAATACTGATCCAAAAATTTGATCAGGGAGAGAAATAGTTGGATATGAAATGCCAAGGCCAAATATTGGAATCCACAGGTTTATATTTCTGTTGTTCAAGCAGAAGAAGAGGCAAACAGTATTGACTTCACCTCTCTCCAGGGATCGATTTAATACGCGCAAATTCTCAGAAGAAAATGAGCTTGGGTCTCCTGTTGCAGCAGTTTTCTTTAATTGCCAGAGGGAAACTGCTGCCAGAAGGCGTTGAAAAAGAAGATGTGTGCCTTATATCATTAATGTTTATTGATTATTGTTGTTCTCGTTACTCTAAAGTAAGGTATTGATCCAAGGTATGCAGTGCATGTATTACTGATCTTACAAGAATCTCAGAGATATATGTAATGTTGGAGTGCCATGCTTGAATAAGACCCGTGGATAAGAATGTACTTTCATGATCAAAGCAGCATGTAATATCATCGTTGTAAATTAATGTTTGACCTAATTAATAGTATGTAAGTGTGTTTTTGTACTTGTTTCTTATCGTTTTATCTTTCCTTGTTTTTTTATAATGGTTGTGTCGTGGTCAGTTTGCACGCACCTTTACTATTCTGCCAAAATGGGATCCTTATTACCTTTCATCCGTACATGTATCGAGGCTTAAAAAGATGAGAGGAAATCACTAGTATAATGTCTTTTTCCTATGTTGTTATTTGGATCCCATGGTTCTTTTGTGACTTGATTGATTTCCCAAGTGATTAAAAACCCCATGGTTATATCATTAGTTGTTTTGGAAAAATGCAGTATTAGTCCACCTGACTATTCTCCTACACAAAGACTTGTGAAGGCATATTTATTAAGAGTCACGTGCACAATTAGATTCACTGGTCAAGTGCACGTGTGAGTTGAATGTATATATGACTGTTACATCACTGAATGAATACATAGAATTCATTTCCATTTTCTCTTCTTCATTATCTCTTTTCTCTTCTCTATGCTATCTTCTAGAAAGTACGATGACCTCCTATGGAGATTCCTGATTTTGATATGATATCAGAGCAGCGATTAGGGAATTGATACTGCTTCTTCTTCACTTAGCTAATTCACAGTTACAAGGTCTAGGAATATCCGCCATGCGAGATACCTCGACACCTCAAATCGATCATCGTCATCCTCTCAATCTTCAACCGTGTGACACACCTAGAGCTATTTTGATAGATATCAAGCTCACATGTCTAAAAAATTACGAATTGTGGAGTAGGTCGATGCGTTTGGCTTTATTGGGGAAAACAAGTTTGGTTTTGTAGAAGGAACATGTGTGAAGAGCTTGTAAAAAGGAGAATTAGAAGATCTGTAGGAGCAATGTAATGTTGTGGTACTTTCATGGATTGGAAGGAGTGCTTCGCATGAATTATTGTCGAGTATAGTCTATGCATCAGATGCTTCAAAGGTTTGGGCTGAGTTCAAGGAAAGGTTTGGCAAATGGAATTTAACCAGATTCTATCATCTTTGGACTCAAATTGGAACTGTAACTCAAGGTACAGATTCTGTTACTACTTATTTCACTAGAATGAAAGATCTTTCGGATGAACAAGACACCTTGATACCAGGTCGTGGTTGTAATTTCAAAGAATCATAACCTCTTTTGAAATATTCTATCAGCAGCGTCTAGTGCAGTGCAATTTCTAGTTAGATTAAATGAGACTTATGCACATGTTCGTAGTCAATTTCTACTAAAAACTCTTGTACTGACAGTAAATCAAGCATATGCCCTAGTAATACAGGAAGAGAGACAACGAGCTCTTGGTGTGATGGACCTGAACAAGGAACCATTAACTGTGTTAGCTGGAAAAGGACAAATGATGAATGGAAAGAAACCTGGTTTGATTTGTGAACACTGTGGGTATACGGGACATCAAAAGGAAAATTGCTACAAAATTGTGGGATATCCACCTTATTTCAAAATTAAAAAGAAGACAATGCAGGGTACTGGTTTTAGAACCTATGTGAACGACACAACACTTGAGGGAACCAGTTCTATTGAAGGACAGTTGCAAGTCCATTTCTTTACAGAAGATGAGTATAAGCAGCCGGTAAGTTTGTTAAACAAATCAACACATCTAGTGATTGCAAAGCCAATATGGAGCTATCCAAACTTGTGGTATTGAATGGATTATAGATTCAGGGGCATCTCATCATATTACTTCATGTAAAAAAGAACTAGTTGACATTAGGCAATTAGGGAATCAGGAAGGTAAAAAATTGCAGGTGCCAAATTGTAACAAGTCACAGATAACTGGTATATGAGATGCAACAACTTAAGGAGGTCAGGGGATCAGAAATGTCTTACATGTGCCAGATTTCAAGTTTAATCTGCTTTCACTAGCCAAGATGACCAAGGACCTTGTTTGTACTTTAAAATTCTTTCTTGATTTCTATCTTCTTCAGGGCATTTACAGTGGCAATGCGATGGGGATCGGTAGAGAATCTGTAGCCTCTACATTCTACAAGAACATACAAAACCAGTAGTAGGAGCAGCAGTAATAAAAGGGAAACATGACACAAAATTGTGGCACTTAAGACTAGGACATCCTTCCATGAAGGCAATGCAACACATACCTACCTTGAGATATATAGCAAATGAGTATGTGCAACAGGAATGTCAAGTGTGTCCAATGGAAAAACAACATAGATCAATCTTTCCTGTTAGTAGCAGTAAATCAGACTGTATTTTTCAACTTGTACATGCATGTAGATGTTTGGGGTCCCTATAAGAGACCTACATATGATAAGAAGCATTACTTTGTCACAATTGTTGATGACATTAGTAGGTACACTTGGATTTTCCTAATAATGTCTAAGTGTGAGGTATTGGTTGTATTAACAAATTTCTTCTCAATGATAAAGAATTAATTTGGTATGACAGTTAAGGTGTTGAGATCAGACAATGGCACAAAGTTCTTTAATTCTAAATGTAATGATTTACTTTCTGGTCTTGGATTGATTCATCAAAGTAGTTGTCCATATATGCCAAAACAAAATGGAGCTGTGGAGAGAAAACATAGGCATATTCTGGAAGTTGCAAGGGCTCTAAAACTTCAAAGTGTTGTCCCAATTAGATTCTGTGGTGAATGCACTAGAACTGCAGTCTATTTGATTAACAAACTTCCTACTGCAGTACTAAATGGAAAATCACACTATGAAATGCTGCATGGGAAGGTGCCTAAAATGGAGCATCTAAGAGTGTTTGGATGTTTGTGTTATGCTAGTGTCTTACCAAGGGAGGATATTTGCTGCAAGAACAAAGAAGACAGTATTCATGGGCTACTTAGAAACACAAAAGGGATATAGGTTGTATGATTTGGAGTCACAACTCTTTTTTGTAAGGAGAGATGTGTCTTTTAGAGAGGATATATTTCCTTTCAAAGAAAAAAGGCATGAAGATATTTGGGGAGATGACCTATTCCTGGAAGATCCTATAGCACATAAGGATGTGCCATCAGCCAGTTCCGAAGAGAATTTTCAGCATAGCCCATCTATTGAGTTGTAGGTAACTGTTGATCAGGAGATAACCATTGATACCAATTTAGAAGCAACACATTTAGAGGTAGATTATATCAACTCAGAGCCAGAGCCTGCAAGGCCAACTGAGCAGATTTCCAACACAATTGGTGTAAACTAAGAGCCTGAATTCTTAGATGAACAAACTCAACATGAAACCTTCACAGATGTCCAAACCGCAGGGGAACAACCTGATGGTTCAGAAATGGATAACACCAGACCTAGTAGAGTGATAAAGCTTCCTATATGGTTAAAGGATTATGTCACAGCATCTTGCAAATATCCTATCACCTACTATGTGGCATATAGTCACCTTTCTCCTACCTATCAGACATATGTTGGACTTGTTACAACCTCTACTGAACCAAAAAGCTTCAAAGAAGCAGATCAAGATGAGAAGTGGGTGGAAGCCATGAATAGGAAATCAGTGCATTGGAAGACAACCATACTTGGGAGGTTGTTGATCTCCTAGTGGGCAAACAAACAATAAGCTCTAAGTGGGTGTATAAGATTAAGTACAAAGCCAATGGAGAGGTAGATAAATACAAGGCCAGGTTGGTGGCAAAGGGATACATACAACAAGAGGGCTTGGACTATCATGAAACATTCTCCCCAGTTGCCAAAATGGTAACTATGAGGACAGTTATAGAACTAGCAACCTCAAAAGATTGGGAATTATCACAAATGGATGTCAATAATGCCTTTCTACAACGAGATTATTTGAAGAGGTATACATGGATCTCCCATAGGGTTTTCACAAACAGGGGCAGTACAAGGTGTGTAAACTTCTCAAATCACTATATGGCTTAAAGCAGGATTCACGACAATGGAACATCAAACTTACTGATGCCTTGGCAGATGCAGGCTACATCAGAGTTCCTATGATCACTCTTTGTTCACAAAAAGAGCTGGTAATGATATAGTCATTGTCCTAGTATACGTAGATGATATCCTCAATAGAGGTAGCAGTGATGAATTAATTGAGGAGGCTAAAGCCACACTCCATAACAAGTTCAAGGTGAAGGATTTAGGACAATTGAGATATTTCTTAGGGATTGAGGTGTTAAGATCATAATATGGGATCTTACTCAACCAAAGGAAATATGCTTTAGAGTTATTGGTTGACATCGGCCTTAGTGGATCCAAACCTGCTATTACACCTTTAGATATGAATCTCAAAGTCACCACTATTGAGTATGATACTCATGTGGGAAGGTCTGATGATGAAAAAGTGAAGTATATTGTTCGTTACCAGAAGGTAGTGGGAAAATTTCTCTATTTGACTATTATCAGACCAGACATAAGTTTTGTAGTGCAAGTAATGAGCTAGTTCATGCAGCAACCCAAATTATCACATTGGAATGCAGCCTTGAGGTTGATTAGGTATATAAAAGGGTCACCTGGACAAGGAATACTCTTGAAAAAAGGTTCAGACATAGGACAATTGGAAGCCTTTTGTGACTCGGATTAGGCTGCCTGTCCAAAAAAAAGGAGGTCAGTCACAAGATACGCAATCAAGCTAGGAGACTCTTTAATATCTTGGAAATCCAATAAGCAGCAGACTATAAGTAGAAGCTCACCTGAAGCTGAATATAGAAGCATGGCTGCAGCAGTAGCTGAAGTAGTCTCGCTAGAAGTATTACAACGGAGTTGAATGTGGAATTATCAAAGCCAATCAAATTGTTCAATGATAGCAAGGCGGCCATGCAAATTGCAGCAAATCCAATCTACCACGAAAGAACAAAACACATCGACATTAATTGCCACTTCATTAGGGAAAGATCAAGGATGAGCTGATACAACCAGAGTACTTGGGGAGCAAACAACAATTGACAGATTTATTCACCAAAGGACTATGAGCAACACAACATCATTATATGTTATTCAAGCTAGGGGTGTTAGATGTATTCCACCCTCCAGCTTGAGGGGAGTATTAAGAGTCACGTGCACAATTAGATTAGTTAGTTAAGTGCACGTGTGAGTTGAATGTATATATGTATTGTTACATCACTGAATAAATACACAAAATTCATTTTCATTTTCTCTTCTTCATTCTCTCTTGTCTCTGCTATTTTCTAGAAAGTACGATGACCTCCAATGGAGGTTCCTTATTTTGACAATATTTATTCATGACGTAAGTTAAAATTCATCATATATATATAAAGCATGCTCATGTAAAAATTATACGAAACTAAAACAAAAAAAAAAACAAAAAAAAAAACACAAAAAGAAAACGATTTTCTGGTTGATAAGTGACTAATTAATTATGCTCTTTCTCGTTCTTCCAAAGAAATCATAGAAACATTTTAATGTGTCAACTGGATTATTTTTCTCCTTTTCGAGTGTCACCTTGATTTTCATCAATTCAAACTAGCTAATCTTGTTTACTTCAATATAAAACAAGTTTAAATTACCTTGAACCAATCATTTCAATTAAAGGCTTATTAGTCTTGTTAGTCTGAAGTGACCCCCCTAGTATTTTTCACAGCAGTATAAACTTCAGAAGGGCAGTTGAAGTATCCACCCTCCAAGCTGTTTTAGCATACTAAACATATTGCAAAATACAATTTTGGATCTTATTTGATTATAACTTTTTACTCATAAAGTTTAAGTTATATGCATTATAGTGTTTTTTTTCAAACATTTATCGAGCAGCGTATATTGACCTGTTATAGAAGATTGTTTTCTCTTTTAGGATTACGAAATATGTTGTTGTATAGAGAATTATCAGTACTCACACACAAGACCTAAAACAATATAGAGAATATCACAAGAGTATGCAAAATGTTTTTACTTCAAGTTACTATTGCATACGGTTGATCCTGCGGCAGGATCATTGTCAAACCCTAAAAAAATAATCAAAAAAAAAAAAAAAAAAAAAAAAAGCAAAAGCAAAAAAAACTATTGCATCCGGTTTTACAGACTGTTTTCCCTTTTTCTGTTGATGACTTAAGTCGTTAACATTACTATCAAATCCCAAATTGTTATAGTCCTTATGGAATTTGTAAAAGGTATTTGACCAATTGGAAAAGCTTAAATTTAATGCACTCATGGTGTAAAAATTATTTACACAGTCAAATCACGTAATTTAGAAAGTATTTACCTATAAGTCTCTGTTATACACATGCATTAGTAGTTTGATACGTGTGATAACTAACATGATACGATACATGAAACTTAAATGCTTTAAAAGTAACTTTTCAAAACGTTGAATCCAAAAACAAATCCAATATGGGTTAAGTTATATACACCGATAGTGTTATAATTTTGACACCATCAGTGTAGCTTAGTTTATTATAGTAGGTTACATATCATTGTTGTTGAGAGTGTAGCAAGTTGATGTGCTAATGTGGCATTAGTCAGTTAGTGAGTCAGTAATTTAACTAGAGTCAGTATTAGAGTTAGATTTAGTCGGTGATACAGAACTCTAACTTTGTATATATATCAGTAATGCAGCTCATTTGTAAAATGAGAATGAAGTAATCTTTCTCTCCAAGTTTTCTTCTCCTTCAATTCAAGTTCTTTTCTCAATACTTTGTACTACTGCAGTGTAACAATTTGACAACTGATATCTTTTCATGACTTGATATAATTATGCAAAATAACTTTTTATATCATCTATACATAGAACTTACACTCCATTCAAAAACTGTCGAAATATAATGTCATGTTGAGGTTTTCCTTTTGACAGCCTATAGTTAAGATAGAGCAGCTTAGGTCTAATTAGGTCTTTACCTATTTATATGCAACTCTTTTGTTTCCATAATTTCCTCCGGATTTGATTCCCCCCTCCCCTTTTTACTTATGACTTCTACAGATTCTAACGTAGAAATCTTGTACCATGTCCTTCCCCTGAGCTAGCTATGCTTGAATTGGAAAATCAATTGACTACCACATGGAGTATGTTTTTTTGATAGAAGGTGTCTCTTCTTGGCTGTAGCAGTTCTCATCTGGATTCATTCACCTAATTAAATTTGAAACAACAGAAAGTACATAACAAGTTATAGAAAATGGACAGAGGATGCATGACATTGGCCTTCATTGGCCATTGCCCCCTCCTATCTTCTCCTATGTATTTATTTTTTGTATACTTGCTTTTAACCATTATTATGTCAAACTATCTATGAATGGTAAGTGGAGGTAGTTTTATTGAGAATACAATAACAGCCACGACCACATAGTTCTGTACTTGGTGAACCAATAGCAGGAGCTAGAGCTAATCAACTAGCACTAGGATTGATGAGGTAACATATCCCCATGGCCATCAGAGGGATATTTATGACCCAAAGATCTTCACAGCTTTGAATCTACTCCTCGTTTCAATTTAGACGAGGTAATTTGATTTGGTACAAATAATAAATAAATAAAAAATATTTGAAATATGTGATCCTAAAAGCTTAAGGAGTAAAAGTTTTGTGGAACCATACTATTTGTGTGACTATGTAAACTTCTCATTAAGAGTAAAGTGGGTAAAATGAAATGTTCAAAGTTAAATTGTTTCTAAATATAGAAATGTATCATTTTTTTGGAACGGACTAATAAAGAAAGTGTGTCACTTAAATTGAAACAGGGGGAATGATTAATTAGAAGACTTCTATAAATTGAAGGGGAGTCTTGGAGCAGCGGCAAAATTGTCTCTGTATGACCTATAGGTTAGGGGTTTGAACCGTGGAATCAACCACTAATGCTTGTGTACGTAGACTGTCTACAACACGTCTCTTAAGATGTCGTTCTTTCCTAGACCCTGCGTGAATGCGGAATACTTTATTTACCTTACTGTCCTTTACTTTCTGTCAATTGGCAAACGTCTTTCGTTTCCCGATCATGCATGAGTCGTTTTTCACTTAACGCTAAAATTTATGATGAAGTTATGAGTAATCATTCATTCTTAATCAAATGTCTTGGGTACTAATTTTAAATATGAAGCTGTCATCGATAGGAAGCAGTTGACCACTCAAAATGAGACTTCCGGCACAAATAGGGGTTAATAGCCCTCCTCCCCAACCCCCATCCACCCCCCAAAAAAAAGACTTGTTTTCCATATCCCTTGGGCCACGTGTATTATGGCAGTGAACCTAAAGAATGACAAAGAGAGAGGGTGGTCATTGGGGGCACCCAATTTACGATAAATGCCGTGGAGACACGTTTTCTAAGCAGAGTACTATGACGACCTGTAATCAAAACTAGTAGACTGCATCTGAAATCATGCATGCAAGTGTGTACGAGCATAATAAACCAGTCCTTTCTGAACAGAGAAACTCATGATCTGGTCGCTGTCTAGGATTAAAAAAGAGCCTAGGCATAATTGACAAGCCAATGGAGCTTTGGCTCTTCAACTGCATCTAGGGTGAAAGTTCAGCTTCATTCAAAATTTGCTTGTACTTCCATGTATGCAGTCTCGGGTAAGCACAAGCAGAGTGTGGAAAATCAAGGGAAAATGCAACTCTTCTATTTCATTTATATAACATAGTTTCACTAGACACGGAATTACACTTTATTTGGATCATTGTTAGCCATTAATGTATTGTACCGTACTGTATTGTATATTATTTTATTGATATAACATTTGAATCGATAGTATTGTTTGTTGTTGTTACATAAAAACTTTATATTTGGTATGAATGTATCGTACTATAGTTGTATACGGTTGATATCGGGGTCCCAATATCGAAGCCTCTGCGGCGTTCCGAGCCCGAGCTCGAGAGACTCGAAGCAGAGTCTGAAGTTCGACCTCAATAAGGTGTACCTCGAGAAAGTATATCGAAGGCCCATCACGGCCTACCTCGAAGCAGTGTAAAATTGATGATCGTCATGGAAAGGCGGAAAAACTCCCAATGACACGTGGTTAGAGCTGATAAAGTCTGCAGGAGATAGTATAAGTCCGTACTAGGACGTTATACAGCTGTACCAGTAGCATTCTTTGTCATAATTAGATATGTACTATGTTGGGATTTTCTCCTCCTATATAAAGGGACCCCAATCATTTTTGTAATACACAACATTCACTGCAATAGAACATTCTACTCAGCTTTTCTCGTTTAACGTGCTCAATATTATTTCTCAGCTTTATTGTTCTTCATTTACTGCTATTATCTAACCTTGAGGTCCTCGATTCCAGTGAGCTCGAGGTCCCTAGTTCTCTGACAACATTGGTTTGGCTATCACATTCTTCTTACTAACACTCATTATTTCTTGATTATTAACTAGTATTAGAATAAATCACATATTTTTAGAACCACAAATCAAATATAACTGTTAACACCATTTTCAAGGTAAACAGTTTGGCGCCCACCGCGGGGCTAAAAATAATAGTGATTGTTTTGGTGGTAGTTTTCTGATAACACAAGTTATTTTTCACACTTTTTCTTGTCCAAGATTCTTTGATTTCAGGTAAAAAATGTCTAACTCAACAAATGCACATGGAAACAATGGTTTTGAGTTCCATGGAGAGAATAGTGCAACATCCTCAGTCGCCGGTGTGCCACCGCAAAACCCTGGGGTAGCACCAATACAAGTCCCTGTCGATGTAGGCTCACGCAATGCTTTGCATGTCGATTTGGATACTGATACTAACGGAAGTGTGCGCGAAGGTGACCAACATGACGCGCAAAGAACACAAGCTCGAGAAGAAAGAGAAGTTAGTTTGCAAGTAATTTTTGAAATGTTACGAGCACAGCAAGTGGCTATTGCTCAGCTACAGAGTCAACAAAAGACCTCGAGCACAGCAGGACCGGAAACAACTCCTCGAGTTGAGCCAGCACCAGAAAGATCGAGCAATAATGGGTCAGGAACAGACCCCACTATTATGAAAATGCCCAAGGATCTCACCAAAAGGATCGAGTCAGGAGAAAAGAAGATAGAGGCCAATGACAAAAAAAATAGAGACCTATAACTCGAGGGTCAGCCAAATCCCAGGCGCACCTCCGATTTTCAAGGGGGTAGATTCGAAGAAGTTCGTGCATAAACCATTTCCATCAAGTGCGGCTCTGAAGCCCATTCCAAAGAAGTTCAGGATGCCCGATATTCCAAAGTATAACGAGACTAGAGATCCCAATGAGCATATTACCACATATACTTGTGGTATAAAAGGAAATGACTTAAACGACGACGAGATTGAGTCCATTTTGTTGAAGAAATTTGGAGAAACACTATCCAAGGGGGCCATGATGTGGTATCATAACCCCCTCCCCCCCCCGAACTCAATAGATTCG
>ML275196.1:1032-25143 GCA_005239495.1 Nicotiana undulata | reverse complement strand
CCCCCCCCCCCCCGAACTCAATAGATTCGTTTGCCATGTTGGCAGACTCTTTTGTGAAGGTACATGTTGGTTCCATTAAGGTCGCTATAAGGAAGTATGATGTTTTCAAAATTAAACAAAGAGAGAACGAGATGCTAAAGGAGTTCGTATCCCGCTTTCAGATGGAGCGGATGGAATTACCACCAGTCTCCGATGACTGGGTCGTGCGAGCCTTCACTCAGGGCTTGAATGAACGAAGTTCGATAGCTTCGAAGCAACTGAAGCAAAACTTGATCGAGTATCCTTCCGTAACTTGGGCGGATATGGCAATCGAAGATTAGGATCGAGGACGACAATTTGGGAGCCCCCTCGGGCTCGGTATATCCAAGTAGGCTATTAGAAAATGAGTTAAGGAATGTAGAAAGGAAGCCGAGACCGAACAAGGAAAGATACCAACCACATGTTGAAGACCGAAGAAATGCTTCGAGGCATAATATATCTCAAAATGATCAAAAGGTGGATCGAGGCCAAAGTTCCCGGGGACTCATGAGCAAAACCGGGTTCGACAGGCACTCGGGACCACTGGAGGCACCCCGATTGTGAGAGTACAACTTCAACATCGATGCCTCAAACATCGTATCAGCCATAGGTAAGATCAGAGATACCAGTTGGCCTAAGTCTATGCAGTCAGATCCTTCCCAGAGGAACCCCAACTTAATATGCAAATATCATGGCACTCACGGTCATAGGACCGATGATTGTAGACATCTTCTAGAGGAGGTAGCCCGACTGTTCAACGAAGGGCACCTTCGAGAGCTCCTCAGCGACCGGTCCAATAATCATTTTCGAGAGAGAGATGCAAACAGGAAGAATGAGCAGGTGGAGCCGCATCATGTCATTCACATGATCATTGGAGGAGTCGACGTCCCATAGTGACCTATTTTCAAACAAGCAAAAGTATCCATCACGAGGGAAAAGCGAACTCGGAGCTACATACCCGAGGATACTCTTACATTCAGCGAAGAAGACATCAGGGCCTTATCTCAGCCTCATAATGATGCATTGGTAATTTCTTTTCTTTTGAATAAAGTTCAAATTAAACGTGTACTCGTGTATCCAGGTTGCTCGGACAACATAATTAGGTCGAGGGTTGTGGAGCAGCTCGGGCTGCTCGATCAGATCATACCCGCCTCTCGAGTCTTGAATTGATTCAACATGGCGAGTGAGACAACGAAGGGAGAATTCACCCTCCCAGTCACCGTGGCCGTTACAATTCAAGATACCAAGTTGCATGTCATCGAAGGTGACATGAGGTACGATGCCCTACTTGGAAGGACATGGATACATAGCATGAGGGTGGTGCCATCAACTCTTCATCAAATGATGAAGTTCTCAACGAGGGATGGCGTAAAAACAATGTATGGAAAACAACATGCAACCAAAGAGATGTTTGCGGTGCATGACTTGGCACCAGCATCGACGCCTTCCACCTCGGAGAAGTCAAAAGATAAGCAAATAGCCAAATAGCAACCATAGTTTATACCCTCGGTTGAACCCGAGGGACAGGCGACCAATGAACAGATGGTCGAGGACGATGAAGAAGACTTCCTCACCCCTCGAGCCTTCGTTGGCCCCCAGGAGTCAGATGCAATAAAGTCAACAGTCGAAGAGCTCGAACATGCCGTATTGATCGAACATCTTCCAGATCGAAAGGTATACCTGGGAACGGTATTAACCCCTGAACTCAGGAAAAAACTCATTCAATTTATTATTGATAACAGTGATTGCTTCGCTTGGTCCCATTTAGACATGGCAGGGATCCCGCCGAAGATAACCACCCATCGACTAAGTGTCGACCCCAGGTTCAAACTGGTGAAGCAAAAAAGGAGACCTCAGTCCGATGTAAAGCATGCATTCATCAAGGACGAGGTAACAAAACTTCTCAAAATAGGATCCATTAGGGAGGTGAAATACCCCGAATGGCTAGCTAATGTAGTAGTAGTCCCCAAAAAGGGATATAAACTGAGGATGTGTGTAGATTATAAATATTTGAATAAAGCCTTCCCTAAAGATTCATTCCCATTGCCCAACATTGATCGTTTGATCGATGCTATGGCCGGCCACGAGAAACTTACTTTTATCGACGCCTACTCCGAGTAGAATCAAATTAAAATGAACCCGGAGGACCAGGAAAAGACTTCGTTCATCAATACGTATGGCACATATTGTTATAATGTAATGCCCTTCGGGCTAAAAAATGCGGGAGCCATATATCAACGCCTAGTTAATAAGATGTTCGAACATCAAATAGGCAAGTCTATGGAAGTTTACATTGATGACATTTTAGTTAAGTCCCTGCGCGCAGAGGAACATTTGGCTCATTTGCAGGAAATATTTGATATCCTAAGAAGGTACAACATGAAGCTCAACCCCGAGAAATGCGCCTTCGCAGTCGGATCGGGCAAATTTTTGGGCTTCATGGTGTCGAACAGGGGGATCGAAGACAACCCCGACAAAATCAAGGTCATCGAGGAAATCACAATGGTGAACATTGTGAAAGCCGTACAGCGGCTGGCCGGGCGGATAGCAGCCTTAGGCTGATTCATCTCGAGGTCATCATATCAGAGTCATCACTTTTTCTCCCTACTCAAGAAGAAAAACAACTTCGAGTGGACTCCGGAATGCCAACATGCCTTGGAAGAATTAAAGTGGTATCTCTCGAGCCCACCTTTGCTCCATACCCCGAAGGAGGACGAAACGCTATACTTATATTTGGCTGTGTCCGAGGTAGCGGTAAGTGGTGTGTTGGTTCGAGAAGAACAAGGTACACAATTCCCTGTCTATTACGTAAGTCGGACCCTTGGAGATGTTGAAACCAGGTATCCAGACTTAGAAAAACTAGCTCTTGCATTAGTAAGTGCATCTAGGAAATTGAAATCTTATTTTCAATGTCACCCTGTATGTGTATTAACTACATATCATCTTCAAAACATCTTGCATAAGCCCGGATTATCAGGACGATTGGCCAAATGTGCCATCGAACTCGGAGGGTATGATATCGAGTATCAAACCCGAACGACTATCAAGTCTCAAATTTTGGCGGACTTCATGGCCGATTTTATGCCTGCCCTCGTTCCCGAAGTAGAGAAAGAACTCTTATAAAAAACGGGCACATCATTGGGGGTATAGACCTTCTTCACTGACGGTGCCTCAAACTTGAAAGGGTCTGGGCTCGGTATAGTTCTAAGACCACCTACGGGCTGTATAATTAGACAATCTATAAAAACTTCGAAGTTGACTAACAATGAGGTCGAGTATGAGGCCACGATTGCAGGTCTCGAACTAGCCAAAGGCCTAGGATCAGAGGTCATCGAAGCAAAATGTGACTCTCTTTTGGTCGTAAACCAAGTAAATGGGAGCTTCGAGGTTCGAGAAGATAAGATGCAAATATATTTAGAAAGCTTCAAGTGACATTGCATCGCTTCAAAGAGTGGA
Organism: Nicotiana undulata; assembly: GCA_005239495.1. NCBI lineage: Eukaryota > Viridiplantae > Streptophyta > Magnoliopsida > Solanales > Solanaceae > Nicotiana > Nicotiana undulata. The sequence continues at coordinate 21,669 of ML275196.1, read as the reverse complement.
CCTTGGTTCACATACCTCGAGAACAGAACAACGTGGTCGATGCAGTCGCACACTTGGGATCGTTTGTCGAAGAAGATGACATATTCCCGGGGACTGTCGTATAACTTTCCAAATCAGTGATCGAAGAAGGCCATGCCGAAATCAACTCAACAAGTCTAACATGGGATTGGAGGAACAAGTACATCGACTACTTGAGACATGGGAAGCTCCCCACAGACCCAAAAGAATCGAGGGCCTTTCGAGCCAAAGAATCCCCATTTTCACTTGACGATAATGGAACACTATACAGAAGGACATTTGACGGACCACTAGCAGTGTTCTTGGGACTGGGGGCCACCGACTATGTTCTACGAGAAATCCACGGAGACACTTGTGGAAACCACTCCGGCTTCGATTCTTTAGTTCGAAAGGTGATCAGAATAGTTTACTATTGGGATAGCATGGAAAAGGACACCAAGGATTTCGTTCGAAGATGTGACAAATGCCAAAGATTTGCACCGATGATTCACCAACCCGGTGAACAACTACACTCAGTCCTATCCCCGTGGCCCACATCTTCGGCCCCCTACCTACGGCGCCAGGTAAAGATAGATTTATTTTATTTATGACTGACTACTTCTCAAAATGGGTAGAAGCTTAGGACTTTGAGAAGATAAGAGAAAAAGAAGTCATCGACTTCATATGGGACCACATCATATGCCGATTTGGGATCCCCTCCGAGATTACATGTGATAATGGGAAGCAGTTCATCGGCAGCAAGGTGACGAAATTCCTCGAGGATCATAAAATCAAAAGGATCCTATCGACGCCTTACCACCCAAGTGAAAATCTTCAACCCCAGTCCATAAACAAAACTATCATTCAAAACTTAAAGAAAAGGTTAAAGAATGCGAAGGGGAAATGAAGAGAAGTGTTGCCCGAAGTACTATGGGCATATCTAACAACTTCGAAGTCAAGCACAGGGGAGACCCCATTCTCTTTGGTATATGGGTCCGAGGCATTGATACCAGTCGAGGTCGCGGAACCGAGCGCCAGATTTCAGCATGCCACCGAGGTCTCAAACAACGAGTCCATGAACACTGCCCTCGAACTACTATATGAAAAGCGCGAGGCCGCACTGGTTCGAATGACTGCTCAAAAATAAAGGATCGAAAGGTACTACAACAGAAGAAAAAGCCTCTGATACTTCGGAGCCGGGGACTTAGTTTTAAGGAAAGTCACTCTCAACACTCGAAACCCAAATGAAGGAAACTAGGCCCTAGTTGGGAAGGACTGTATCGCGTCCTCGGAGTAGTAGGCAAAGGATCCTACAAACATAGCACCATGGAAGGTGAGAAACTACCAAGCAATTGGAACATATCGATGCTTAAATGCTATTATTACTAAGGTATAACCTTCTCTCTTTTCATTTATATTTCATACTAACTTGTTGCAGGTGTTCGATTGAGAGGAATCGAAGCACCCTTCAGCTCGAAGACCTTGGGTTTTAAAGCATGTGATGCACTCTTTTTCCCTTTGATCGGGTTTTATCCCAAATGGGTTTTACCGGCGAGGTTTTTAACGAGGCAACATCTATATGCTACCTAAGGAAAACTCAACAAGTATTCAAGGTTTCTTTTCAATCAACCTCGAATACTGGGGGGCATCACTCTTGGAGGTTACTTTTTCTACGAAATCAAGTTATGCCAAAGAAGGCCTCGATAGGAGAATGTTGTAATGGGCCAAACGGTCAAATGAACCGTGTCCGTGTAGAATAGTCGAGCCCCCGATGGCAAAAACATGTACGCATGTATCAAGTTATCGAAGAATCATCCTTATTTATCAAAACACTTTGTGCCTCAAAGAAGTTTACTATTTTCACATAAAACGGCTCAAGGGCCAAATACTCCCGAATACTCGGGGACTGTCATCGACACTCAACTTATCGAGCCATCAAAGAATCGAGCTCATATGACCTCAATGAGGCAACATCGAACTCATAAGACCTCAATGAGGCAACATCGAATCTATAAGACCTCAACGAGGCATACTCAAACTTATAAGACCTTGAAAAGGCATACCCCCGACATTAAGGCCAAGGCTACATATTCGAACTTGTAAGACCCCTAAAAAGGCATGCCCTCGATATAAAGGCCGAGGTCATATCACCCGGGCCTAAAGGCTACGGCCAAAGATAAAGACTACGGTCATATGAAAAAGCTACGACCGAGATAATGCGGCTCAGAGATGTCCGACCTCTGCCATAAAACTAAAGGCCTTCAAATACTTCGAAAAAACCGGTTAATTAGGCTACCCTCGGCATAAGCAAATGAGCTTCGATAATATCAACTCCGAAAAATGTAAAGACTTCGAAAAACTCAGCCTTCGAGAGAACCTCACGAGGTACTCAATTATCGTCGCACATCGACTTGCAATCGAGGTTCTTATCAATTGAACCATCAAAAAGTCGGACGAATACAAAACATGCCACGGCATAACAAAATCTTTAAAAGTCTTTAGCCATAATGAGGGAATATCGTAGCCATTTTAGAGGTCGAATTGACCCAATCTAAAAAGAGCCTAAGGGACGATATGTAAGAGCCTAAGGGCCAACCTAAAGAGCCAAAGGGCCAATCTAAAGAGCCTAAGGGACATATTGAAAAGAGCCCAAGGGTCGATGTTTTAAAAACCTAAGGTTCGACACCCAAAGAACTTAAAGGCCAAAGCACATTGTGCTCGAGACCTCACCTAAGTTCGAACTCAAAAGTCCCTATTATCGATCGTTCATCGAGCAAAAAAACTAAAGGTTTTATATTCTAAGTCCAACACATCCGACTGATCGTCAACAAGCATCAAATTTCATTTCAAAATTAAAGGAAAGACAGGATGTGACGAAGAACGAAGCTGAAACAAAAAGATCCTTTCATATAATTGAGTTCACAAAATATATTTACAAACCTCCTACATGGAGCCCTTACACAAAAAAGGAAAAAGAATAAAAGCCTAATCCTCGGTCGAGGTCACTCGATCGGATGAAGTTCCCTCAGGAGCTGCACCCTTGACGACTTGACCCTCGACACCCTGGTCATCAATGGACTCTTCCCCCTCGGAGACTTCGTCTTCATCTTTGCCGCTCTCCAAGCCACTAGCTGAATCCTCATCAGAAGTGAGCAGAGTTGTCGATTCTTCTTCTAAGGCCTTCACTTTATCGATCTCGGCAGAAAGATCAAAACCATTTTCATGTACCTCCTCAAGAGCCTACCTCCGAGATTCTAACCAAGCATGGCCAAGGGCTCGAGTTAGCTTAAGCTCGGCCTCAAAAGATGCCTTCTTAGCCTGAGCATTTGAAGCAACAACGTCGTTTAGATATGAAGATATGAGTTCATCGATCTCGGACTTAATTTTGGATAACTCAGCAGGGGATTCGGCATGAAGCTCCTTATATCTACGGCCTTCTCCCTTTGCACCTTGAAGTTGATGCTCAGCCGAGGTCAGTTTCTCTTGAAGAGTATCCTGAGTCCCCGAAGTCTAAAAAGGCCAAAGTTCAAACATATCGTTCTCTCCATGGGACGCCCCCGCACCAAGAGTCTTCATGTCCTGGGCATCTCGTATTTTCCCCTAGGAAAAATACGGGCTTTGTGGGGAGTCATCCACGTTTATTACCTCGAGTTGATCAATCGGGGTCTTCTCTCTCCTTCGAGGGGCTTCAGTATTGGTTTCTTCGGACTCATCGACCAGGTGCCTTTCAGCCCCCAACGTATTTTGTTCATTGGTCGGCTTAGATACTTCGCTTGAACCCCCGTCAAGAATCTCCTCAGCTCGGGTTGGAACCATTGGTGGCCTCTGGTTCAACAGTTTCTGGCTCGACCACCTTCGGCTCAGCATACCTCGAAGCGAAAATGCTTCCTCTTCCCCTAAGTACTAGCAGGCAGTCATCATTCTCTTCGTCCTCAACACGAAAACTCTCAGCTGCTTCCGGAGTTAAGGCCACGGAATCAGCCTTAGGCTTTTGAACTTTGGCCTTTATTGACTTCGGAGACTCAGCTGGTGATTTTCCTTTCTCTTCTTCTCCTTAGAAGGCTTTGGGGTATCTACTTCCCCAGGCGGGGGCTCCCTCATCAAAATGGCCTCTCCAAGGCCTACATAAGCACAAAGGTTGAGAATACTATCGAGAGATATTTTCTCTAAGGAATTTAAATATGACAGAAATAAAAACTCACCCTAGTTTTTGTCCTCCCATCGGTTTTGGCCAAATTGCGCCACATGCGCTTAACATAGGGAGAGGTCGAATCTAGTTTTTGAACCCAGCCCGGGAGGTCCTTGACCGAACCGGGGTACCACTCGACAACTGCATCATTGAAGGGAGTTAGTTCAAAGGGAAGAAATAATATCTTATTGATGAAATATGTTTACTTACGATTCATATTCCATTCCTTGGGGAATGGCATCTTCTCAGCAGGAATCAGGTCCGAGGTCCTGACTCGGACAAAGTGGCTCATCCACCCTCGGTCTTTGTCCTCGTCAATGCTAGCAAAGAAGGCCTTTGAAGATCAACATTGTAGCTTAATCGGGCCACCTCGATAAAGTCGGGGGCTATACAATCTAATCAGATGATCAAGGGTAAAAGGAATCCCCTCGACCATGTTTGAAAAATACCCACTCAGGTAAACGATTTGCCATAATGATGGATAGATTTGACCAAGCGTCACTCGATATTGTCTGCAAAAATCGAGGATCACTGGCTCTATCGGTGGCGAAGATGGTTCTACCGGACCTAAGGTGAACGGATATGTGTACACACTAAGGAAACCGGCTTTGTGTGTGGTTATGTCCTCTTCAGGTGCAGGAATCTCCACTTGTAGTGTCTCCCCTCAACGGCAGTCAACCTTCACTTTCCCAGTTTCAGTTATCAGACTGATATATCAAGACATAGGTTCACATCTTCCGCAATAGAGGAAGGTTTTCGACCTTGAAATCAGAAGATGTTTCACATGGCCCAGGAATACACTCCTCAATACGAGGAGGTACTACCATTTTGCTCTTAGACGAGCGTGATGGTGAAGGGGCTTCTCCTTTTGGGAACAGTCTTAGAAGCCTTTTCCATTTTTGCTATAAAAGTTCATAAGAAGAGGAAGAAATTGGTTGAGAGATTAACACAAAAAGGAAGTAAGCGTATGAAAGAGTTGATAAAGTTCTGAAGACGTTGTGAAAAGTAAAAAGTTTAAGGGGTGAAGGATTGGGGTATTTATAGAGGTCAATTATGCGTGTTGGAAAAGACAAAAGGACGGCCAACTACCGTTATCGATTACTGTATTTTTGAGAACCGTGCAAGCGTGAACTTTGCACGTCCTTTCTATCACATCACCCACTGACCCTCGTGATTGACGTCACGATAGGGACATCGAAGAGCCAAAGAATTCAAATCGTTTCTTATCATTTCATTCTAAGAAACGCGGGGACTATTTGTATACGGTTGATATCGGGGGTCCCAATATCGAAGCCTCTGCGGTGTTCCGAGCTCGAGCTCGAAAGGATCGAAGTAGATTCTGAAGTTCGACCTCAATAAGGTGTACCTCGAGAAAGTATATCTAAGGCCCATCATGGCATACCTCGAAGCAGTGTAAAATCGATGATCGTCATGGAAAGGCGGGAAAACTCCCAAGGACACATGGTTAGAGCTGATAAAGTCTGCAGGAGATAGTACAAGTCCGTACTAGGACGTTATACAATTGTACCAATAGCATTCTTTGTCATAATTAGACATGTACTATGTTGGGATTTTCTCCTCCTATATAAAGGGGACCCCAATCATTTTTGTAATACACAACATTCTCTGCAATATAACATTCTACTCAGCTTTCTCGTTTAACATGCTCAATATTATTTCTCAGCTTTATTGTTCTTCATTTGTTGTTCTTCATTTATTGTTCTTCGTTTACTACTATTATCTGACCTCGAGATCCCCGATTCCAGTGAGCTCGAGGCCCCCAGTTCTGTGACTTATCACATTCTTCTTACTAACACTCATTATTTCTTTATTATTAACTTGTATTAGAATAAATCACATATTTTTAGAATCACAAATCAAATATAATTGTTCACACCACTTTCAAGATAAACAATAGTACTATAACTAATAAATTTACTAAATACCCTCAAATGCCATAGCACAAATTTCCAACTATATTGTGTAAACAAATACATGCCAATATAGATCTTTAAACCGGATGTAGTTGCGAACAAACATGATAAGCTTGTGCTAAACTTTAAACCATGATTTTAACTTGGTAAATTACATTACCCGAATAAACAACTTAATAAAAAATAAAAATCTTCAAGGGAATTAAAGAAAATATGGTCATGAACAACAAAAAAGTATATGTAGTTTCAAAATAAAGGCAGAAACATGAGCAAATTAAGTTGTAAACCAACAAAAGGTATCCGAAGAACATAGATTGAGATAGGGGTGTACATATGTCGGGTCGATTCGGATTTTACAATTACCAAACCAAACCAATTGTATCGGGTTATTAAATCTAAAGACCAAACCAAATCAATAAAACTCGGGTTTTTGTTACGACCCCAAATCCCAACAGGTCGTGATGGCGCCTATCGTGGAACTAGGCTAGCCAACCATCACATAACTACACATTTATTTTAATAAATTTACTCAATATCATTAAATACCAGCATATGAAGTATAAAAATTCCTCTAAGTCTGTAAGCAACCATAATATAAACTAACAGCCTAAACAAATCCCCCCAAGACTGGAGTCAACAAATCACGAGCATCTTAGAATAAAACTAACTCTGCTAATGTCATAAACAATGTCTAGGAATAAAATACTAATACTAATAAAGGAAGGAAAATGGAGAAGCTGTGGACGTTGGACAGCTAACTCGAAATTCCAAAGCTGACGATAACGAACTCGGATGGCTACTGCTCCAAACCGGTACCTGGATCTGCACACAGAGGTGCAAGTAGTAATGATGAGTATGCCAACTCAGTAGTAATGAAAATAAATCACAGTTTGAAGAATAAGAAACACACAGCAACAAATACACCAATCCACAAAATAGTAAAACACCGAGTCTCCATAAAGTATACATTTAATACATAAGTTTGAAAACCAATTTCAGTAAAAATCCTTTGAACGAGTATATTTTCCCAAATGTTTATCAGTAAAAACTCCCAAAATATTAGTTTGAAAGATGAAACGAATAATAATCAAAACTCAGTAAAATATCATTATAAAATCGCCCCTCGGGCCAATTCATCTCTCATAATCAATCTCTCAGCACCTCACCATCTCTCAGTAACAGTCACTCAGCACCTCACAGTCACTCAGCATCAGCCCCTCGGGCAACCTCACTGTCACTCATGCCTCCCAATCACTCATCACTCGGCACTCGCACTCAGTGGGACCTGCGCTCACTGGGGGTGTGTACAGACTCCGGAGGGGCTCCTTCAGCCCAAGCGCTATAAATAAGCCAAATCATGGCATCAATCACCCTCAGGCACTCGACCTCTCTCATATCATAACATCCTCACAATATAGGCCCTCGACCTCACTCAGTCATACACTCTCAATATGCCATTCGGGCCATAAATATACCGGGTTCTCGACCCAAAAATAGTATTTCATTTTCAAGAAATAATATCAACATACTGTGAGTGTCAAAACAATTATCAAGAAGGACTGAATGAAAAATCATAACATATTAAGTGAGGAATATCAGTAAAATAGCCCCCAAGGGGTTAAACAGATCGGCACTAGGCCCCAAACATGGCTTACAACCCAAATATATCAATACTATTAAGCATAGGCTTTAAAAGCGATTTCGCAACTCAATAGTTGCCTAAAAATAAATATATTTCCAAATTCCCAATTTGTGCACTCCAAAACCGTGAAAGGATGCATAGTCCGTGGTTTCATACCCTCAGGACTGGATTTAAAGACATTACTTACCTCGAACTAGCCCGAAAAGCTACTCTGCAACATGCTTACCTCTCGAATCAACTTCTGATTGCTCTAAATCTACCAAGTTCAGATTTTTATCATCAAATTATGCTAAAGGAATGAATTCCAATTGAAAAATATCGATTTTAAGCACAAAACCCGAAATCAGTCAAAACCCCACCCTCGGGCCCGCATCCCGGAACTCGACAAACTTTATACCAAAATGTTCTTCATCCTCTCATGAGTCTGTACATATAAAGAACTCAAAAATCGGAGTTCGTTTGACCCCTCAAATCATCCATAGAAGGTTTCACAATCTCAAGCCCTAACTACACCTTTTTCTACTGATTTTCATGAATTAAACACTGATATTTTTTTCCTAATCACAAATAATCGAGTTTTAGGGTCCAAAATCCTTACCTCAATGAAGAATAATGATTTCCTCTCTTCAAAATCGCCTCAAAGCTCTTTTCCCGTTCAAAAATGGTGTAAAAGGGTTTAATGGTCGCTGAGGGTTTATTTAAATACTGTTCACGCGTTTTACTGTTCACCCGAGTTACTGTTCATCCGAGTTACTGTTCATCCGAGTTACTTTTTATGCTGCTGTGAAAAAAGCAACAGCTTTTCTTCTAGTCTAAATTGATCCGTTAACCTTTCGAAATCCACCCGAGGCCCTCGAAAATCTCAACAAATATACCAACACGTCCCATAACATCATTCGAACTTAGTCGAGCCTTCAAAACACCAAAAACAACATCAAAACACAAAAATCACATCAAATTCAAGCCTGTGAACTTTGACAATCCTAAATTCCACCAACGATGCCGAAACTATCCAAAACAACTCCGATTGACCTGAAATTTTGCAGCTATTTCCAAAATGACATTACAAACCTGTTTCAACTGTCGGAATTCCATTCCGACCCCGATAGCCTATTTTCCACTGCCGATCGGAAATCGCCAAAAACTAACTTTCGCCAGTTCAAGCCTAATTCTACACCGGACATCATAAAAATATTCCGGACACACTCCTAAGTTCCAAATCACCTAACAAAGCTATACAAGCTATTAAATCCGCATTCCAAGGTTGTTTACCAATAAGTCAACTCTCGGTTGACTTTTCTAACTCTAAAGCTACTTTTAGAGACTAAGTGTCTTAATTTCTTCTATAATCACTCCAAACCCGAGCTAACCAACTCTAATACATCATGGACAGTATAACCAACCTATGACAAGGCATTAACAGTAAATATAATGCAGATTCTACGTAATGGCCGACCGGGTCGTTATATTCTCCCCCTCTTAAACAAACGTTCGTCCTCGAACGGGTCTAGAAACATACCTGGAGTCTCAAACAAGTTAGGATATGTGCTCCGCATCTCTCGCTCGGTCTCCCAAGTAGCCTCCTCCACTGGCTGACCTCTCCACTATCAGTAAGGACTAGCTCAGAAGCATGTCTAGCCAACTCGGAAAACCGCATCTCGTACTGAGTAACTGACAACTCTCCCTAGCGCAACTGCTCAAACTGTCTGCGCTGTTTCTCTCTGTGGGACTGAGGAACATACTTCTCCAAAAAGATCATGGAGAATTGCTTCCATGTGAGAGGTGCTGAACCAACCGGCCTACGCCTCTCAAATGCCTCCCACCAAGTGAAAGCAACACCAGCAAACTGATAAGTAGCAAATGAAACTCCGCTGGTCTCCAAAATACCCGCAGTACGGAGCATCCTCTGACATTTATCCAGAAAACCTTGGGCATCCTCGCCCTCTGTGTCACTGAAAGTCGGAGGCTGAAGTCTACTGAACCTCTCCAGCTACGCTGCTCATCCTCGGGCATAACTGGGACCACATAGTCCTGAGCTGGGGAAACTGGCTATAGCAACTCGTGCCTACGCACACATGATAGTGTTGAAGTACTTCAAAATTTTCTGGGGTACTACATTCTCCCCTGCTTAGGATCATTCACCCTCAACCACATAACATAACTTATCTCTTCTTTTGTACGTCTTAATCTCCCAAATTTTTCTAACTCCCAAATTGTTCAGAAAAGTCGGCAGAGTCTCCCCTGTAATTGGGACTATCCACCTGCCAGAGTAACACCAAAACAACTCCTAACAATACATCCACAATGTATATATCAATAAAATCAATCTCAACATTACAAGCCCTGCATTATCACAATGATATGAATATGAAGCACATCATATGTATGCTCATCACCACATCTCTAGTCTTTAAAGCTGTTCATAATTAATTCCAGCATCATCAATTAATCTCATATTAACCACCACCTCATTTCGAATTTTCACAATACTGACAATAGAATGTGAGGCATGAAGATCTCATGATTACTTACTCGGATTAATGAGTCATATTTAACGCCACCTGGGCACTCATATCATAAGCTAAAACTCAATGTTTACCGCACGAAAATGGCTGAATATGAACATAAAATATACAAGAATTATCAAATAAGCCTAACAGGCATGACTCCCTTTTAATATTATCGCACAAATTAAACTTCACGAAGGGAGAATTTAAAATCATAAATATCTTACCACAAGGACCTCGTCCTTACATAACCTCCACTGCGGCTTGCAGTCCGGTATAAATATTTCACATTGTGCCAACTGAAATTTTCAATTTCCTTTCTTTCTTCTTCTCAATAAATTTCGTTTAACAAAATCATAACATATAATGATAGACATAGCCATATCCATCGAATCTCCCAACATGAGTATTCACATCAGCAGATTTCAGAATTACGAAGCTCACTCATAAGTGGAGCACAATAGGAGGACTTGCCTCGATACTCAGAACCGAATCAAGTTAAGAAAATTGTTACTTTATAACAATTCGAGACCGTACTTGTAACCACATCATCTGGTGTTGCGACCTCAACCCTACCATAGAAAATATATCAACGGGCTGGGTCTCCACCTCTAGGAGTCTCACCTCCACCCCTAACATTATGACCCATACCTCTGGTTGGTCATGTAAGTGGAGTAGTAACTGCAATGGGGCACGTAGACTGAGTGCTTTTATAAAATATGTTTCTCCCAAGTCTAGGACAATTTTCCAATGATGTGCCTAGTACTACCACATTCATAACAATCCCTTTGAGGGTTCCGCTACTCATACTGAGTCTATGCTAGATAACTGGAATAACCATTATACGAATCTCATGTCGGGTGTGCACTATAAACTGGAGCACCCCGAGTAATATGATGTGTGAGCTGAGCTGACCAACTGCTCGAGCCTCCGCTATAATGGGTCCTAGCTGAAGAGTAAAATCCACTAAACCCTTCAAATCTTTGAGACCTTTTGGCCTCCTTAGACTCCCTTTTTTTTTGCGATCTCCGCTACTTGTTGAAATGGAGTATCAGTTTGCAATTCTTGAGTCATGCATATTGTAATATCATAATCGAGTCCCTCAATGAATCTGCAGACCCTCTCCTTGGCGGTAGGAACCAAAAATAGGTGCACGACGAGATAACTCATAGATACGACATACTGCATATACCATGCCATCTTATGATAAATATGAGAACTTCATAATCCATTCCGAGCCACAAGCAACTACGTACTCAACTAGCCAAGAACTTTCCATTTGTTCCCATCTACAAGAAAATCACTATACATCGCATGCTCCTCACGCCAATCCGACCTACTACAAAGCTGTCCTATTTATCCAAGTTCCTTCTAACTTACCTTCGAATTGATACTTTTCCTTGCCATAATACCGCAATTCTCTACCTAGACTCACCACACGAGATTTTAGCACAAACCACACCGCCCTAAGGCTCATACGCCGCTGAATGTTCTCTTAAGCACCCCAAAAAGTACCACAAGTCAAACACTTACTCCAAGAAAACTTTCTATGAATCTAAGCTATTCTTCTGCTTTCCTGATGCCCAAATGTAGAATCCCTAAGGATGTAGAAATTCCCCAAGTCTTGACACCCTCCAATGTGAATCTCAATGTCTAGTTGAATACACATCCTGAAGATCCCCAATTGCTACACGTAAACCTTGAGTCCATTAGAGACATTTTCGAGAGTCGTTTACTTTGCTCAAATCCCAGTTAAAATGACTAAGCGGACCGAACGACATGCGCCCCCAATTAGTACACCAACACCCAAGGATGCAGTACACACTTCAAAGCAACCAAGCAAATTACTACCCCACACACACTACACCCTTTACAAATACAACTCAATCACTCAATAAAACACATTTACTCGTAAAGTATATTACAACATGTATTCAAAGATTTCCATTACTCGAATCATTCTCAAACTCCATCTCTGCAGGTCATAACTGATTCAACAGTATGCCTCGAACTGAAACCAATGCAACGCATAATCGTACAACCAACTTATCATTAGCAGACTCCCCACTTGGCTCAAAGCCAAAGTTAACAATAACTCACAATGCCCGTGCGCTATCACTGGCACAATACCGTAGTGAGATTCTACTAAATCCTTCATAAGCTCATATAACACAAATCATCTAATATCTCGAATCATCTGCAAATATCGCATTCATCATTGTAATGGTCATGCCAACTTCCACAAGCGATCTAAACTTAAATTGCAGCATATATAATCTACTTGAAAAAGAGAACTTGCTATAAAACAACATAAGGATCACATAACCCCAGGACACTCCGCAGGAGATAACCCCGCCTGCTTAGCGTCAAACTAATATTTCTCTATACCCTTCCGACAATCATAGCTATTACGCAATCACTTTACCCTCCTGCATCAAAACACAACTAATGCCTACCTTCGAGGCATCACAATACGCGGTATAAGAATCATAAGCTAATGGTAGAACTAACACTGGAGTTGTGGTTAAAGCAAATCGCGAGCTTCTAAAATCTCTCTCCACACTCATATGACCCCCTGAATACCCTCACTGGACACCACGTGCCCCAAGAATGCTACTAAACTGGGCCAAAATTCACATTTGGAGAACTTGCATAAAGCTTCTCCTCCCTAAATCTCTATAACACCATCCTCAAATGCTGAGTATGCTCCTCCTGGCTACGTGAGTACGCGAAGAGGCCATCAATGAATACCATGACAAAGAAGTACAAATACGGCTGGGATACACTGTTAATCTAATATATGAACGCTACTGGGGCATTGGTCAGCCCAAAAGATATCACCAGGAACTCACAACACAACAGAAAGATCTGCTTCACTCCACAACTAAACAACATGAGAGGTCTTCCAATACACTCACAACTCGAATCCATATGCCAACCCGAGACACAAATCAAACACTCAATAGCTCTTGCCACATTTCCAGCCAATCCCTTGTCACAATCAAACAATTTGAACACATCTCACCATCGAAATCATAAGTTTTCGATGCACAGCTGATACCGAGCACTCACATGCGCATTCGAATACATGAAAGGGATTCAAGAGTTATGCTTTTGGCTAAATAAATGGATTCGCACGACAAGAATTCAAGAATGTGAGATTTTTCCTAAGGGTTCTGCAGCCTCTCGAATAAGTACAGACGTCTCCGTACCAATCTGCAAGACTCTACTAAACATGCTCATGACCGTTGAGTCCTATATAACCTAGAGCTCTGATACCAACTTGTCACGACCCCAAATCCTAACAGGTCGTGATGGCGCCTATCGTGGAACTAGGCTAGCCAACCATCACATAACTACACATTTATTTTAATAAATTTACTCAATATCATTAAATACCAGCTATGAAGTATACAAATTCCTCTAAGTCTGTAAGCAACCATAATATAAACTAACAGTCTAAACAAATCCCCTCAGGACTGGAGTCAACCGATCACGAGCATCTAAGAATAAAAATAACTCTACTAATGTCATAAACAATGTCTAGGAATAAAATACTAATACTAATAAAGGAAGGGAAATGGAGAAGCTATGGACGCTGGACAGTTACCTCGAAATCCCAAAGCTGACGATAACGAACTCGGATGGCTACTACTCCGAACCAGTACCTGGATCTGCACACAGAGGTGCAAGGAGTAATGATGAGTACTCCAACTCAGTAGGAAAATAAATCATAGTCTGAAGAATAAGAAACACACAGCAACAAATACACCAATCCACAAAACAGTAAAACACCGAGTCTCCATAAAGTATACATTTAATACATAAGTTTTAAAATCAATTTCAGTAAAAATCCTTTGAACAAGTATATTTTCCCAAATGTTTCTCAGTAAAAACTCCCAAAATATCAGTTTGAAAGATGAAACGAATCATAATCAAAACTTAGTAAAATATCATTATAAAACCGCCACTCGGTCCAATTCATCTCTCATAATCAATCTCTCAGCACCTCACCATCTCTCAGTAATAGTCACTCAGCACCTCACAGTCACTCAGCATCAGCCCCTCGGGCAACCTCACTGTCACTCATGCCTCCCAATCACTCATCACTCGGCACTCGGCACTTGCACTCAGTAGGTACCTGCACTCATTGGAGGTGTGTACAGACTACGGAGGGGCTCCTTCAGCCCAAGTGCTATAAATAAGCCAAATCATGGCATTAATCACCCTCAGGAACTCGGCCTCTCTCATATCATAACATCCTCACAATATAGGCTCTCGGCCTCACTCAGTCAGACACTCTCAATATGCCATTCGGGCCATATATATACCGGGTTCTCGACCCAAACATAGTATTTCATTTTCAAGAAATAATATCAACATACTCTGAGTGTCAAAACAATTATCAAGAAGGACTGAGTGAAAAATTATAACCTATCAAGTGAGGAATATCAGTAAAATAGCCCCCAAGGGGTTAAACAGATCGGCACTAGGTCTCAAACATGGCTTACAACCCAAACATATCAAAAATATATCAATACTATTAAGCATAGGCTTTAAAAGAGATTTCGCAACTCAATAGTCGCCTAAAAAGTAATATATTTCCAAATTCCCAATTTGTGCACTCCAAAACGTGAAAGGATGCAAAGTCCGGGGTTTCATACCCTCAGGACAGGATTTAAAGACATTACTTACCTCGAACTAGCCTGAAAAGCTACTCTGCAACACGCTTGCCTCTCGAATCAACTTTCGAGTGCTCCAAATCTACCAAGTTCAGATTTTTATCATCAAATCATGCTAAAGGAATGAATTCCAATTGAAAATTATCGATTTTAAGCACAAAACCCGAAATCAGTCAAAACTCGACCCCCAAGCCCGCGTCCCGGAACTCGACAAACTTTATACCAAAATGTTCTTCATCATCTCACGAGTCCGTAGATATAAAGAACTCGAAAATCGGAGTTCATTTGACCCCTCAAATCATCCCTAGAAAGGTCTCATAATCTCAAGCCCTAACTCCATCTTTTTCTACTGATTTTCATGAATTAAACACTGATATTTTGTTCCTTAATCATAAATAATCGAGTTTTAGGGTCCAAAATCCTTACCTCAATGAAGAACAATAATTTCCTCTCTTCAAAACCGCCTCAAAGCTCTTTTCCCGTTCAAAAATAGTGTAAAAGGGTTTAATGGTCGCGGAGGGTTTATTTAAATACTGTTCACGCGTTTTACTGTTCACCAGAGTAATTTTCACCCGAGTTACTGTTCACCCGAGCACTGTTCATCCGAGATACTGTTCACCCGAGTTACTATTCATCCGAGTTATTGTTCATGCTGCTGTGAAAAAATGCAGCAGCTTTTCTTCTAGTCTAAATTGATCCGTTAACCTTTCGAAATCCACCCGAGGCCCTCAAAAATCTCAACAAATATACCAACACGTCCCATAACATCATTCGAATTTAGTCGAGCCTTCGAAACACCAAAAACAACATCAAAACGCCAAAATCACATCAAATTCAAGCCTATGAACTTTGAAATTCCTAAATTCCAACAACGACGCCGAAACTATCCAAAACAACTCCGATTGACCTGAAATTTTGCAAACATATCCAAAATGATATTACAAACCTGTTTCAACTGTCGGAATTCCATTCCGACCCCGATAGCCTATGTTCCACTGCTGACCGGAAATCGCCAAAAATTAACTTTCGCCAATTCAAGCCTAATTCTACACCGGACATCACAAAAATATTCCGGACACACTCCTAAGTCCTAAATCACCTAACAAAGCTATCTGAGCTATAAAATCCGCATTCCGAGGTCGTTTACCAATAAGTCAACTCTCGGTTGACTTTTCTAACTCTAAAGCTACTTTTAGAGACTAAGTGTCTTAATTTTTTCTATACTCATTTCCAAGCCCGAGCTAACCAACTCTAATACATCATGGACAGTATAACCAACCTATGAAAAGGCATTAACAGTAAATATAATTCAGATTCTACGTAACGACCGACCGGGTCGTTACAGTTTTTCAATCTCGGTTTTTCTCGGGTTATTCGGGTTTCTTTCCCGTAAAATCTTTGTAGAACAAAACATATAACTTGTGCTCAAAATATTTCTTTAATCCAAGTAAGATACAACTATATAAAGTATTTTCCAAGAAAATATACAAATTATGAGATGTGTCATGGCATTATCCTAAAATATTCAACAATAAAGACAATAAAATTATGTAATATAAATATTGCTAATTAAAAAACCATAATAAAATAAACATAATATAAAGGTACTAAGTCATTCTAAAATAAATAAACTAATAAGGGAGTATTAATTACATGACTAAATGCTAAAGAAAAAATAAAAATAGGTTATTCATTTTTATCATAATTATTGCAAAAACAAAAAAGAGATATTCAATACGTAGTATTGCATTTAATGTCTTTTGTTAGCATTAGTATTGATTTGATTTTTGTTTGGGCTTTTGTTAGCATTATTTAATTTACTAATATTAATCGCTATAAAACTTATTGGAACATTCAAAAGTTCTAAATCCGACCTTGAAATAATACCTTAAAAGATAAAACTATGAAATTCTTTTTAAAGAATATTTATAAATTACATCACAATAAGTGTATTTATATATTAAATATATCTAAAATTTCTATATATGTAATGTTGGCTTGGGATGGTTTCGGTTTGACTTTCTTTAGTTAAAACAAAACCAAACCAATTATGGTCGGATTTTTTTTCTAACACGAACCATAGTCGGTTTTTTTTCCCCGGTTTTATTCGGATTATCGGATTGATGCGGTTTATCATTTTCATTTGTACACCCCTATATTGAGATGTTAAAAAAAGAAGAGAGAAAAAACGAACCAAAAAGTTGGACGAAGGAAGACAAAGTATAGGAATTGGATGTAGTAAATAACATAAAAAGATAAATGATAAAATAAAATTATGAAGTAATAAGTAAGGTCATAATTTGAAAGAAAAATAAAAAACAATACCATCACATTAAATCGGTTATTTCACAAAATGAGACTTTTCATTGTTTCGAACAATGAATTAACAATACAATACAATCAATTTTACATAAGTAATTAAAATAAATATTATTTTGGGATAACAATATAATACGATACGATGAATAACAACCATCCAAACAAGCTGTTAAAAAAATTATTATTGAAATTTGTAATATTAAACTTATCATACTATGATAACATTTTTGTAGCTATTATAGAAGCTTGTCATCGATTAAGGATAACATGAAAAATTTAAGTTCAATTATTTTAAAATTTATAAAGCTATTATCTATCTATACTATATTAAAAGAACGAAGGCCTTTAGCGAAATGTCGTTCGCTATTTTTATCCTTTAAAAATAGAGCTAATACTGGATAATATAATCATTTGATTATTTTTCTAATATTTAGAAATATTCATTTAATTAATTCCTTAACACTTAGGAGTTTATATAATAAATCTTTTCCTTATTTGAATTGTATTAAATATTGTGACATTTATAACTTTACAATCATTAATATTTTACTTTATATAAATTTTACACTTAAATTATATATAAATAATAAAAATAAATAAAAGAGATAAGAACATTAAAGAAAGAGGAAGTACGTTTGGCTTTGGATAATATGGAAGTTTCTTTAATAAATTTTAAAATTTGTATACGTTCTGATTTCTTTGAAACTCTTCTATATTAGAATATCTAAAAATATATAGAAAACTATTCCACTAATAATAGTATTCTATATTATATTAGTTTTCAAAGTTTTTAATTAGTAATTACAATTGTTTGGAATATTGAGCATAAATTAGTAACAAACTCCAAAATTATCAATTATTCCAACAAGATAATATATTAGATCTTTTAAATTCTTTAGATATTATTAAATTTAGCTGAATATAATCGAGTTTCTTGAATATAATTATGTCTTTTAAAAAGGCATTTTAATTGTAGACTTTATTTATTATATAAAATAATTCTTAAACTTTTGAAATCAACAAAGAATTATCATTTTTTTTTTCCGGGGATGATTTTTCACCTAATCGACTTTGTACGATTTGAAGAAAAAAAAATGGTTATCGATTAAAATATAATTGCAATTAAATACTTAAAATTTTGTATGAGCTAGCTAATTAGTATTATTTAAATATTATTCTCACTTGAAAATGATACTTCCAAACTAAATACACACTTCCCATTTTAAATATTTTTGAAATGCACTTTAAGTTGAATTATTTGAAAGAACTTATATTTTATTTTATATCTCAAAAATAAATTTTAAATATTTTTTATTGAATTAGGCAGACGCGCAATGCATGTACACTAAAACTAGTTCATTTTAAACGGAGGGAGCAATTAGTTAGTATCATACATATTATGCATATATCAGTGTGAGAACCTATACCAACGATTTAAAAGGTATAAGTGAGGTTTGTTACTCTTAAAGTGCTGTAATATTCCCTCCATGCTATTTAAAAGTATACCCACCAAAGGGTGGACTAGTTTTCTCAATAAAATAGAAGAACAGACAAGGTGGAAAAGAAAGTAAGGGAATTAAAAATAAGGTATCAGAAGTTAAAAAGAATAGACAAGTCCGAGGAGCGAGTAATTTCTTTTGTCTTTGTCAACTGTTCCCAAGTAATTAGTTTACATTTTTTTCAACTTTCTGATTAATCGAAAATTCTCCTAAACATTTGTCAGAAGCTAAATCATATATTTGATCTGTTATCCGATGCAACAGCGAGTCTCCGATTCAGAAGAACTCAATACATAAATTAAAGTAAAACCTTAAGTTCGAGCCTATAATAAAAAAGTGTATAAATACATATATTATTTGTATATAATATGCACGCGCGCATAAATATAAATATAAATATATATATATATAATATGTTGGGGTTTTTAAGCTATTAATGCTTAAAATAGGGTGAATGAGAAATGAAGGGAAAAATGAAATATTTGAGTAATATTTGAGTTTCGCTCCTTGATTGTCCCATATGGGAAGATGAAAAGGTTTTTGATGGGTATATAAACCATTACTCTTCTTCTAGCTCATAAAGAGTTGAGAAGAAGGCAAGCCTCGCGCCGTTGTCGTCATTGAGGGATACTGTGATGCAAATTGGATCACTGGATCAACAATTCCAAGTCCACAAGTGGATATGTATTCACTATTGGTGGAGAAGCGGTATCTTGAAAGTCGTCCAAACAAACTTGTATTGCCCGCTCTACAATGGAGGCTGAGTTCATAGCCTTAGATAAAGCCGGTGAAGAAGCTGAATGGCTCCGGAATTTCTTGGAAGACATTCCATTTTTGCCCAAACCGTTGGCACCAATATGCATACATTGCGATAGTCAAACGGAAATTGGAAGGGCTGGGAGCGTTATGTATAACGATAAATATCGTCATATACGACGAAGACATAAAACTGCTAGGCAATTACTCTCTAGAGGAATTATCACGATTGATTACGTAAAGTCAAGTGATAATGTGTCGGATCCACTTACAAAAGATCTCACGACCCCAATTCCTAACCGGCCGTGATGCGCCTATCGTGGAACTAGGCTAGCCAACATTCACCTATTTATACTTTCTTTCACAAATCTCAATTCATTTTTTCAACAATTCATAGACATATAAAATTTCCAAATCTTTAGACAAAACAAAATACGCTAACAGGCTATAACCATCCCCAAAATCTGGATCCAACAGGTCACGAGCAACTAAGAATAATATTAATAATATGACTATCATAATACAAGGTCTCGGAACAAAGTACTAAGTACTAAATACGGAAAGGGAAATGGAGATGCTGTGGACGTTGGACAACTACCTCAATATCCCAACTCTGGCGCCGTACGGACTCAGCTGGCTAACGCTCGGTACCAGTACCTGGATATGAACACAGAGGTGCAGGGAGTAATGATGAGTACGCCAACTCAGTAGTAATGAAAATAAATCAAGTCTTGAGAAGTAAGAAAACACACAGGATCAAATCATCAAGTCACAATAGACAATCCTTCTTTCCAACAGTGTATACATTAAATCAGTACGCTTTAAAAGCAAATTTCAGTAAAACTCCTTTGAATAAGATGTGGTTTCCAGTAAATCCAGTAAAATACCCAAAAGTATTAGTTTAAAGATGAAATAAATCAAAAATAGTCACTTAGGTAAGACAAGTATCATACACCGCCCCTCGGGTAAAACATCACTCAGAATCAATCACTTAGCACCTCACAGTCACTCAGCATCAGTCACTCAGCACCTCACAATCACTCATTCCTCTCAATCACTCGTCACTCGTTACTCGTCACTCGCACTCAGTAGGTACCTGCGCTCACTGGGGG